>APFE030577071.1:0-49758 GCA_000404065.3 Pinus taeda | reverse complement strand
AATAATAAAACATAAAGAAAATTAAATATAATTCAATATACACAAATAAAAAATTTAGATACGTAAACACAAACTCTTTATCATTAATATTTGAATTTTTTTTGTGGCAATTGGTGACCGAACCGTGAAAGTAGAAATCAATCCAAACACAGCTACAACTCTTTGTTATTAACATAAACAATATTTTGCTTAACTGAAAAATGAATTGGAAACACAAATGAACCTGCATATTTACAATCAAATTTAAATGTTTACACGTCGAATTTTTGTTTAAATTATTTTTAATATATCAAAGTTCAAAATGTTCATGGACTACAAAATAAACCTTAAAAAAAGTCATGTGAAACGTCAAATACAACCATGATTATATCTCTCTAAACTGACCAAACATTTTGTGATGTGAATTTTCTTTCTCATGCAATCTTGAGAGTCATCAAAGTCAAATATTTATTATCATCAGTGATTAAGCCCATCTATTAAATTGATGGAAAATTTATGTTAAAACTTGTTTAGGGTGTAGTTTAACAAGTTTTTTTCTGAAATTTTAAATAAGTATGAGTTTTAGAGATCACAACATATTTTTAAGGTTAAAATGTTTTAAAACACCACCAATAACTTTAAAATATGATTATGTATTTTTTTAATAAAGCTTTAAATAAAATTAAAGCAAAAATATAACACTTCCCAAAAAAACAAACCTCCCTACACGACTGCCTTTTAAACGGGAAAATAATACCAATCAACTCGACAATATTTTTTACCCTTACATAAGCTTTTATTTTATTATGTAAAATAGAGATCAGAATCATACCCAATCATCTCTTTGAAAAATAGCCTCACGTTGAGACCCAGATCGTGAACGGCCAATTTAGATTACAGGATCTTCGTTGTAGTGATAGCAAAAAATAAGATATAACTATTAAGTAACCATTATATATTAATATAAATATAATTGTTATGATTACATTATTGTTAATTAAAAAATATTATGTAAGGTGAAGATTTATTATGAAAAAATAAAATAAAAAATAAAATGTTTTTTTAAGTCTCTTGCAAGGAGATTGGACTGTTTTTACAATTGGTCTGTTTTTACAATTGGGCTTTCTAGAGCACTAGAAGTGACCATAAGCATCTAGAATAATTTGACATAAATATAAAAATATCATAAAGTATTAATATTCTATTATTTCCATGAACATAAAAAGATAATACTCTAGAATTAACATAAACAAACATCTTAAACTTAGGGAATTGGATCTGAGTCCAAGCAACCAACATGGATGGGATTCACTTGAGTTGTCGTGGCTCTAAGAGTAGTAGGTGGAATCCCCAAGTGTTTTTTTTTGTGCTAGCATTTAGTCCATTGCCTCTAGCCTGTAATCATAGTGCCTGAGGTAGTTATGCATGTGGTCCAAAGTTTGTGGTAAATATCTTCCAACTTCTTAGTTGTCCTAGAGTGCCTCTCTTAGAGGAAATTTCATTTCGTAGTAGAGGTTGATTTCTTGCATGTATTCATTCCCTCTAGTCCTTGTTTTTCATATATCTAAAATCCAACTTCCCCATTGAGCTCTTACTTCTACATAAAAAAGGCATGTTCCTTGGGAGGAGGCCTCCCTCTTCGATCTCGACAACTACTCGTGTACATACTCTGAAATTTGTTCATGATACCTAGCTACAAACTCAACAACTTTATTCTAAAGCCATGAATTACCCCAGAGAGCTCTTTGTTCATTGTTATGTGAGTCTCTCCTCATTCTGCCTCGCTCACGTGCATGGTGATGAAATGCTTAGCTCTCAGGGCTGCCTAATATCGCATGTGATGTGTGCTATTCTTTTTTTTAAGTTGTGAATGCGGAACCCACCAGCCTATCAAGACTAAAATATGCCTCCCTATGTTTGTATCTCTTATGAAATAGTGACTCCAAAAAGATTTAGAATACTCCCTTACCCAAAAGATGTTCTTGATTTGTCATCTATATGCTATGCCTTCTGAAACATTCTTTTCACCTTTACAAAAAAAGGGTTCATGTTGGTTTCTCCCTCAGAAATATAGAGGAAACCATGGTTTTTCCCCATAGGACTAGTCTTCACCCTCCTTTTGCAGAGTCTTCTCGTCCTCTGGATACCAAATATAACCCTATAACAGCTCCAATAATTATCTAGAAATGAAATAACAGTGATTTCTAAAGAGGTGTTTCAAATTATTAAGAAACCAACAATGAAAAATCCCAACCTATATTGAGATATTCTAAAGCGGCCATAAACAAACTCCTCCATAAGAATGAGCTAGAGAAAAGGGAGAGGAATAAATCGAGATAACACAATCTTGTGACTGAGCTCCAAACTAGGCCATTCCATCCCTTCCACTTGTCCTGTTAGTCTAACCCACACAACTATCCAACTAAAAAGATCTAATAGTTTCATCCAAAGGCACAAAAAACCGTTACTCCACAAAGCGAGATGTCGATTAAATTCACATTTCTCCTACCCACATTAAGACTCACATTTCTCTTCACCACTTTCATGGATAATGACGACTCATGTAGACTAAGAAACAACTCTTGTATTGATTTCTTAGGCCTTCCAAGTTCCATCTCTCCTTCCTTAATTTCCTCCCTTAACTCTCTTGAGGCTGCTAGATATGAAATCCTCAAATTATCTTACCCATAATTACATGTAACACCGTCCTCCCACACTTACCCAAGTTTACCAGTCGATCGAGGTAAATATGTGATGAAGAGTTACTATGATATGACTCAACCTCCTAGTTCACCTCAAGGAATTGGAATTGACTCAACCAAAGCTTGCTGGCCTCCCTTAGGTGCTACAAGACCCCTAAGGGGTAACCCACCTTTCCAAGTGCCGAAACCTTTAGTTAAGCCTATTGTTCATTGATATGGACCTCCGGATGTTGGTATAACAGTACCTGATTTCAACTTAGCACTCGAGTCACATGCACAAGCCTATAAGGGAGCTACTACAATATCTTTTGCTTAGTTTTGTGCTAGCAATTGTGAGATCTAAGCCATTTTTTCAGGGATAAGATCTAGTTCTCTACCCAGAACTTATTGAAACTCTAAAAAATGATAAATGACACATGAATAAGGCCTTCCATAGAAAAGAGCCTGACCTAACAAGGCCTAGCCTTGACATACATTATGTCAAATGCATCATGAACATGTAATGTACATGTTATAAACACACATCTCAACATAGTGGTTTCATACTTATCTAATAATAGTGGACTTATGCCCTCTTATAATATCTTAAGTATCGTCTATTAGGTCATACATGTATTGAGCATTCATTTGCTAATCAAAAATTGATGAGATCCATAACTAAAGTATGTCATAAAAACATGCTTATAACCAACATATAACCATGGAAATATCAATGATATAACAACCATTAATGCCACATAATAACAATTATAAATAATCTTGAAATACAAGAGGAGAAGAACTCTTAATAACATATGAAAATCCCAACCAATTCAAGGACTTCCATGTACCACCGACCATAGATTGGGTTGAACCAAATATGTTTTTCAGCCAATTATCCTTCTGCCATATTCTATGTATAAATGTGGGACTCACAACAAAACCAACGAGGGTTTCCTCAAGTTTTACCATGTATCCCGCCATTACTAATGAAGGGATTCCTAGTCCCAAAACCCTCATCCTTACAACTTGGATTTACTATGTATCCCACCATTATCAGTCAAGGGATTATGTAACAAACTTGGTGAAAATTCCATGTAATAAATGTTAAAAACAATAATCACGGATGTTTCAGACACTTATTCCAAGTTGAACGTTGGGCAAGACATGCTAGGGGCTCTTTGTTTGGTTGTTTATGGCTAAGGAAATTGGCAAAGGCAATGGCTAAAACATTAGAAGGCAACAATACATTTTTGGCACATTTATTTATGAAAATAATGGAAATTAGGAGAAAAGGGACGTGAAAGGTCACGAGTTGCATGTGAGGAAGAAACTGAAGCAAAATAATAAAAAATGAAGAAAATAGAGGCCTCATTCATAAAAAGGCTTCTAAGGATCATTTAATAACCTTTGTTAGTTCAGCGTTGGATCTCTCTCATTCTCTCTATCTCTCATAGCCTTGTATACTTAGGGATTTCTCGGAGGACTCCTGCAGTGTGTGAAATACTTGGATTCTTGGAGAAAGAGGGTAGAGGAAGAGAAGGAAATCACAAGAAGGCACCTATGTTAGAAACTACATTAGATTTTCTTGTAGTTACCGAGTTGGATGTATGATTTCTTCACTATAGCATGCATGTGGATTCTTGGTTGTGATCTATCATTGGCATGGAGGATGTCCTATATGGATAGCAGATCTCCTTGCCTTTCTATTTCCTGGATACCCATGGTGATTGTGGGTTTACTTTCATTGTTTTGCTTTGGTTGGTTCTCATGTTTCCTTAGCTTGGGTTGAGTTATTAGTCTTGGAAGTGTTGGTTGAACACACACTCTGGAAGCCATGTAACAACGTGGGTTGAGTTACTAGTCCTTAAGCCTTGGGTGGAGAAGCACTTTGGAAACGCTTAGTGGATTGAGTTAGTAGTGCTGGAAGCCTTGGTTGGAAAAACACTTAGAAATCCCTTGGCCAGTTCAGTTATTAGTTCTGGAAGCCTTGGTTGGACAAACACTCTAGAAGCCTTGTATAAGATGTGCATTGAGTTACTACTTCTAGAAGCCTTGGTTGGATAAATTCTCTAAAATCCATGGAAGGCTTGGATGGAGACGAGTCTGATGATGGTTTTGGTGATTTCCAACTTTGAGGTGGAATCATTGTTTGTTGTTCTCAGGTGGATGTCCTCTGGAAGCCCTGAATGAGTTTTGATTGATGTGTTCTATGAGATCCCACATTCATGTTTGGAATACAACACGGGGGTGAATGGATGAAAAGAGATTTGGCTCAACCATTCTATGGTCGGGTGGAATGTGGTAGTGCCATATTTGGTTTATTCATTGCGTTCATTCATGAGAAATCATTTCCTTGATTTCCATGTGTAAAGGTATTGATGTACTTATGGATTTGATGATTGTCATGTTTATTGTGTTTTTGATCCTATTATGTCGGTTATATGTACATTGTATGACAACAATTATGTATGGCTCTTATCATGTTTTTACTTGTATGTGAATGGATAATGTGTCTATGACATAATAGATGATAATGGAGCAAATGGCATGAGGAAACAATGGTTCATAGCGATTCTCTAATAGGTATGAAATCCTTATGCTTAAATCTATATTTACACATATAGATTACATGTCGATGGTATGTTTGACGAAATTCCTATCATGGCTAGTGGGGAAACAATTAAGGTCTTCAACAAGTATTTTGTTTAATATTATCATTTTCATGTTAATTTAATAATCTAAAAATATGGTTAAATTATGGGCAGTGGTTTAGGCTCTAGGCCTGAAAAAGTGGCTCAAATCTCGAAGTCGTTGGCATAGCACTAGCAATTCTGGTCCACAGTCACTGGCAGGAAAGCCTATGAGAGTGACTTTAGGTTGATGGTCGTTCGATTTTCCCACAACGTTAGAGCGACTATGGCCCAAAAGACCTAAAACAATAGTGGGACCCAAAGATAGGCTGTCTCAGTGGCTGCCCTATCTTCTGAGGTTTTTGTTGATGATATTCGATGTCTGTATGGTGTGTTTCTTTCAGTTCTTCTTCCTTAATGTGACTTATGAGGTCAAATCATATTATAGTGGTTTCTCATTGCATGTTTACCTCGTCTGGCCGGTTGCTTGGGTAGATGTGGGAGGAGGGTGTTTTAAAGTGGTATGAGAGCATGGTTCAACCCTTGGACTAGATGGGCTATGTGTTGGTCATATAGGCATGTCAATTGAATATGTATCTCATACACCTATATAATTATTACAATTTTTTGATTTCGGATTAGGGTTGTCGTATGGTTATCATGGATAATTTGTTATTAATTTCATGAAATGTATTTAAAATGAGTATGTGTGTTAGGTTTCTATACTATTAGTGTAACCCCTTATTTTTATTAGTACAACCCCCTTATTATATTTTTGTGCCCATGTAGTCCCCATATTGTTATTATTGTGCCCCATAGAAGCCCACTACTATTATTATTGTGCCCTTACATTATTTTTGTTCTTTTGGTTGTCATTATATTATGACCGCTTAAAGTCCTATATATAGAAAGGAGGTCATGTCATTTGTATCATCCAAGAATTTTTCATTTGGGTAATGTAAAGGAGGTTTCCCCCTCGAAGAGGCTTATTTCTAAGGTGTTTGTCTACATTTTCTATCATTTTGTGAGTTGGTTTCATAACATTTGGTATCAGAGTTGTGTATTCTAGTGTTTCGCTGCTCCAAACATGTCATCATGGAATTTTCGCTATAAATTTTTTGCTATGAGGTTTAAAAAGTTAAAAAACCCCATTCTATAAGAAATAAGTCTGAACCTTGCATCCAAATTTGAGATCTTGTATCGCTATATTTTCAGAGATATGATCTGAGGAAGTTAGGGTTTTTGCAAGCTCCAGAATTTCATCTCAAACAAGTCATCGTGGAATTTTCGCCATAGTATTTGTTCTACAAATATTCAAACTCTAAAATGAAAACCCATTTGAAGTGAAATATTGATGAATCTTGGGTCTTAATTTTAGATCTTGTCTCACTATATTTTCAGAGATATAATTTGAGACATTTAGGGTTTCTGCAAGCTCCTGAATTACATCCTAAACAGGTGACCTAGGGAAAATAGTCATAAATTTTGCTCTAAGAATCAAATTGAAATTTCATTAGAAGTTGTAGAAAGAGGACGGACTATAGTTTTCTGTTTATTGCTTTTATACTCTAAGGTTTAAACAGTGACACGTAGCACTTCTTACAAGTTCACTCTACTTAACTAGTCTATAATCGGGTCATCATGGGAGATTTGACATAACTCTTCCTTACAGAATCCATTCTTGATCAGAATCTCATGGTTAGAAAGAGGAATTAGAGGGCTATTACAGAACAAAATTTTGGAACTTGGAGATCTGAAATTACAGAGTTCCAATCATTTCAAGATCGGTCTCCTAAAATCAAGAAAAAATAAGATGAAGAAGTTTGATGGCACGGATCCAGTAAATTGGATACTACAGATGGAGAAATATTTTGATCTACATGGCGTACCACTATTACAAAAGGGTATGTATTTCATCTAATTATATAGAACGAGATCAATTTTTATGGTATAAAGGGTTTTGTTCTTGTAAACCACTTGTTATGTGGTCAATTTTCACAGAGGAAATGATAGCACATTATGAGGATACAAAGAGCAAGACATTCTTTAGCCTATTGATAAATCTCAAACAAAAGTGTTCAATGGTAGAGGACATTGAGGACTTTCGAACATTGAATATAAGTGAAAATGATATTCTAGAGAAGCAGAGGGTTGATGTGTCCATAGGGACTTTAAAGGATAACATTCAACATGAGGTTCATCATTGGGAACCTGATTCATTAGAGAGGGCAAGAAAAGAGCAAAGCAAAATTATGGAAAAAAGAAAGTATAACCCTCACAACTATAAGCATGGAAGTATTTTTTCTCCTATCCTTCCACAAACTACAAGGTTGACACCACAACAATTGCAAGAAGAAAGAGAAAAAGGGCTTTGTTACAATTGTGATAAAAAAATTCACTAAAGGTCATAAGTGTGCTGAGAAGAAATTATTTTACATAGATTATGAACCATGTTATGTAAAAAATAGTTAGTCTAGGTTTATTATTTAATTTTATGTTAAATTAAACGAAAGGGTATGATCATAAGATCATGCCCTTTCCCCAAAGGGTGTCCATGGTGTATATAAGCCAGGAACCCCATTGTAATCATTCATCATCTGCAATTTCATCTTTTAATAAAATATTTATATAAATAATTCTGTTATCAAGAAGATTCTGCTTCATCTATTATCAGAGCCAACATGAACTCGTGACACCCACAAGTTTTGTTGGCCATCAGACCCTATGGATTTAAAAAAAAAAGTGGTACGTGTGGACTATGCGTAGTCTGCCTGGAGAAATACGTTAGGTGAAACGCTGACCATCAGGGGAAGACTATGGAAGAAACATCAGTAAAACTACATCGTTTTCTTTTGTGGAACTGCTGCGTGGAATAATCTCTATGTGGAATAACCAGAACCGACATCGTTTTCTTTCTGTGGAACTGCTGCGTGGAATAATCTTTGCGGGAATTAGGTGTGGTGGAATTGTGGCTAGACCTACGTCCAAGTTTGGGACAAAATCAAAAGGTCTGTCCATGGTGTATGGTCAAAAGGTTTGCCCACGGTGTTGGAGTTTTACTCTTGAACGGTCAGATGAAAGGTGACGTACCAAAAGACGTAACCTTCCGTACAAAAAATATATAATATATATATATATATAACGTCCAATATATATATTCCAATATATATAACGTTATTTAAGTATAAAGTAAAATATATATAATTAATAGATATATATATATATATATATATAATATATAATATATATAATATATTATATATATATAATATATAGATATATATATAATATAATATATATATAATATCTATAATATAATATAATATAATAATAACATAATTATATATAAATTATATGAATATAAGTTTAATTCAATTAATAATTAAATAAAAAAATTAAGCTGGCAGATAAATAAACACCCCCACAAACCTGCTCGATGGTCGAACAGTGACAATGGCGGATTTCCAAAAAAAAAAAATCGACTCAGAGCATAAGATAAACAGTAACCACGATGAGGTTAATAAAAGATTAGATGAATTCAAGATCAAGCTTGAGGGGCAGGCTGACAATATCAAAAAACAAGCTGACAATATTAAAAACGAGGCTAACAAAATAAAAAATCTTCAGGATACGACAAATCAAATAGAAATAAAGATGGAAAATGAACATGTCCAAATAGAAGTAGACATCAGACAGGCCTTAACATTGCCGAAAATGCTGTGTAAAAGGTCGAATTGTACACCTGAACAACTACTAAAAGAAAGTGAATAGAATCAAGAACACATCTCATCAGATTCAACAAAGTCAACAAACTCTCATGAAAACGTTGAATTCCCAAAAGAATCAGCGACACCCCACCAAGAAGTGAGTAACAGAACCTTTATAAAAAAGAAACTCTGGGATACCTTTTTCCAATCAAAACCCTTTTTTCGCTCAACCATTAGCAACATACCAACGAAGGGCAAAAGTCGAGATGTCTAAATTCAATGGAAACAAAAAAAGCAATGTTGCATGGATAAATAAAGCAAAAGAATACTTTGAGATATATGACATCAATGACGATGACAAAAAGCTCAAGCATTTATCCATGAAAATGGAAGGAGAAGCATATAACTGGTATATGTGGTGGAAAAAGACAACACACGTCATTAGCTAGAGAAAATTTGAATATGCATTCTTTAAAAGATTCTAAGGTGTAAGAGAAGAAGAGTTCTTTTCAAAACCCATCAAGTTACGACAAAAAGGAAGTGTGGATGAATACACTCAATAATGGGAGACCTTAGTAACATGAGTACCTAGGTTATCATAATCGCGTCTAATTCAATCATATGTCTTAGGACTCAAAACCCATTTACAAGTAGAACTTGAGATGCATGACATTTCATCAATAGATGTGGCAAGACGAAAAGAAAAAACAACCGAAAAGAAATTCGAAGAAAAAATTTGGTCAAAATTCAAAAAAACATATTCAAGACAAAGAAAACCTCAATATGCGGATGCAAAATATACAAGATATGTTCCACCACATCGATGTGAAGATGAAAAATCAAATGTGGAAACGCAAACGATAAAAGAGGGTAAATGCAAGCGTTGTGGTGAGAAGTGGGACCCAAAACATAGGTGTGCTAAAGGAAAAGAACCAAAGAACCTATATAATTGTGAAGCAACCAATGATTCAAATAGTGAAGACTCTAACATAGAAGAAATAGAAGATACCCCAGAATTCTCACCAGAATTAGATGACGAAAGTATTCCGCAAGTCTCATTATTAGCCATGACGGGTATATCGCAACGTTAGACCTTAAAGTTAAAAGGACACATAAATAAGAACAATGTGGTGGTTCTCATCGACTCTGGTAGCACACACAATTTTTTAGATGCAACTGTGGCAAAGAGACTCAATATTTTTTCATTTCGCTTACTGAAGGTGATGGCAGCTGACGGTAAGAAGATTGAAAACATGGGGAAATGCCATAAGGTTAAATTCCAAATACAAGACTTTAGTTTAGAGTCTCCGTTTCTCACATTACCATTAGGAGGAGTATATGTAGTCTTAGGTATTCGGTGGTTACGAACATTAGGTACTTATGCCGCCAAACACCAAGTACAACTTATAAAATTCAAATGAGGAGGTCAAAAGTACAAATTACACGGATTCCAAGCACCATAAAATCAAATTGTATCATCATGTTAGATGATGAAGATGATTCGAAAAGGAGCACCCGCTTATGTAGTATAATGTCATCAATTAGAAATGTTATCTACAAATATGACCAGTGAAGAGTCACTATAGATACAAGATCTAATTCGGGAGCATGAAAAAGTATTTCAAGACCTACCTACGAAGATGTCGCCTAATAGGGAAATTGATCATACAATAGAAGTCAAGGAATGATCATACCGTGTCAACATCAATCCATATCGATACCCACATCACCAAAAAACAGAGATTGAGAGATTAATCCAAGATCTCTTAAGGTGCAGGATCATCTCGAAAAGTAAAAGTCCTTACGATGCTCCAGTGGTGTCGGTAAGGAAGGAAGATGGTTCATTCAGGCTATGCATTGATTATAGGGGATTAAACAAAATAACAATTGAAAACAAGTTTCCAATCACCTTTATCGACGAAATGTTGGATGAGCTTCATGGCACAAGGTATTTCTCAAAATTGGACTTAAGATTAGGCTACTATCAAATTAGAATCAGATCATAGGACTTGCCAAAAATGACATTCCAAATACATGATGGTCACTATGAATTTAAAGTAATGTCAGTTGGATTAACCAATGCACCAACAATGTTTCAAGCAACTATGAACGAATTATTTCATCCACATCATAGGAAGTTTGTATTAGTATTTTTTGACGATATTCTAATTTACAGTAAACTTGGAAGGAGCACTTGCAACATTTGGACAAAATTCTTACACTACTTAAAGAACACCAATTTTACGCAAAGAAATCCAAATGCACCTTCAGAAAGGAAGAAGTAGAATACCTTGGACACATTATATCCCATGAAGGCGTAAAGGTGGACCCTAACAAAATCAAAGCTATAAAAGAATGGACCAAACCTGCTAATATATCCAAGCTAAGAGGCTTCTTAGGTTTGACTGGATATTACCGAAGATTTATTAAAAACTATGTACATATAACTGCACCTCTAACAAATCTTTTAAAGAAGAATTCGTTTCTATGGGATGAGGAAACAAGAAGGTGTTTTGAAAAATTAAAGGAAATTATGTATAATCCTCCCGTATTAGCAACGCAAGATTTTTCTAAACCATTTATCATTGAGTGTGATGCTTCTGGATTCAGTATAGGTGCAATATTAATGCAACAAGGACATCAAAGAGATTTTGAAATTAGGAAGCTCAAAAAAAGAGAACGCCTCAAATCCACATGCAACAAAGAAATGCTCACTATCATGCATGCGCTAGCTAAGTGGAGGCAATATCTTTTGGGAAGTAAGTTTTGTATTCGAATAGACCACAATAGTCTCCAACATCTCCTTCAACAAAAAACACTTTCTAAAGAACAACAAAAATGGATTGAAAGAATTGTCGCTTTTGACTTGCAAATACTACATAAAAGAGGTAAAGACAATGTAGTAGCAGATGCCTTATCCAGGAAATATGAGGAACCAACACTACTTGCAATTTTGGTTGTTGTCCCCGAGTGGGTTAATGAAATTCAAAGTGTGTATGCCAAGGATCCAGAAATAATGGCAATAATCAATAACCTTCCCAACAACTCAAAATTTGAGTGGAAGAATGATATCCTATGGTACAAGGGAAGAATCTATATAAATAAAAATTCCAAGTTTAAGTTTAAGATACTTAAGGAATCACATGACTGACCATCGGCTAGACATGTAGGATTCTTTAAGGCTTACTACAATGCACATCAATCATTCTTTTGGAAGGGAATGAATCGTGATATTTAGACGTACGTAGCAGAATGTGACACATGTCAAAGGAATAAAAGTGAAAATATTACGACTCTAGGATTACTTCACCCTTTAAACATTCCAAATCAGAAATGGGAAGAAATATCGATGGAATTTATCGAAGGATTACCAGTATCTGAAGGCAAGGACAAGATTTTTGTAGTAGTCGACAGACTCACCAAATATGCTTAGTTTATGGCAATAAAGAAATCATACTCAACAAAAGAAATCACTGAAATATTTTGCAAAAATATATATAAGTTACATGGTTTTCCGAAAGTCATTGTGAGTGATAGAGATGCCAAGTTCAAAGGTAATTTCTGGAATGAATTGTTCAGCCATTATAGGAACCTACCTAAATATGAGTTCCTCTTATCACCCTCAAACAGATGGCCAAATAGAGGTTGTCAATAAATGTTTGGAGTCCTATCTATGTTGTTACGCTACAGAAAAACAGAATAAGTGGGCTTAATGGTTACATCTTGCTGAGTGGTGGTATAATTCCACTTATCATACATCAGCAAAAATGATGCCATTTCAAACTCTATATGGGTATGAACCCCCAAAATGGAAGGATCTAGCTATTGTCTAGACAATCGTTGTTAAAGATTAACTAGAAGGAACCCAAAAAATCATCCAAATATTAAAAGAAAACTTGAATAATGCAAGGAATCGTATGAAGCAACAAGAAAACCGTAACAGAACCGAAAGAGAGTTTGAAGTTGTAGAATGGGTATTTGTTAAGCTCCAACCATAGAAACAGTTATCCTTAAAACATAAAGGAAAAAACAAATTGGCACCAAAGTTTTATGGACCTTATCAGATCAACAAAAATATTAGCCAAGTTGCGTATGGTTTAAGCCTTCCAGAGTCAAGTTGTGCTCACAACGTATTCCACGTATCTTGCCTTAAAATGGCACTAGGTAACAATCAAACAGCACAAAAAACGCTTCCATCCTTAGATGATGAGGGAAGAGTCATTTTAGAACCAGAAGGTATTTTGTCTACTAGAGAAAGAAAGCTTCGATATCGTACTATCAAGGAATATTTGATCAAATGGAAGGACTTACCTGAAGAAGAAGCTTCTTGGGAGAATGAAGCATTTGGTCAACAATATCCGTCATTACGTATGCTTTGAGGACAAAGCATTCTTACAGGAGGAAGGAAATGTTATGTAAAAATTAGTTAGTCTAGGTTTATTATTTATTTTTAAGTTAAATTAGACGAAAGGGCATAATCATAAGATCATGCCCTTTCCCCAAAGGGTGTCCATGGTGGTATATAAGCCAGGAACCCCATTGTAATCATTAATCATCTGCAATTTCATCTTTTAATAAAATATTTATATCAATAATTTTGTTATCAAGAAGATTTTTCTTCAAAGAGGAGGAAGAAAAGGATCAAGAAACATCAAAAGAAGAGGATATACACTAGGAACCAACCCCAGAGAAAGAAGAAATTAATATGACCATATCTTGTAAAGCATTGGCAATAATTACAACTCCTCAAACTCTCAAGATAGAAGGACACATTAAGAAGAAAAAGGTTCAAGAAGTGAAAGATCACATTGAGAAAGAAGAAATGAATCTCACCATATCTTGTAATGCATTGGCTAGAATTACCACTCCTCAAACTATCAAAATAGAAGGACATATCAAGAAGAAAAATGTTCAAGAAGTGAAAGATCACATCGAGCATCAAGAAATGAATCTGACCATATCCTGTAATGCATTCAAAGAAATTACCACTCCTCAAACTCTCAATATTGAAGGACATATCAAGAAGAAAAATATTCAAGCAGTGAAAGACCACATCGAGCATCAACAACAAGTTATCCAACTTTTAAAGGATAACGCCACTTTGGTACAGAATTGAATGAAACAACAGGCAGATCAACAACACAGTGAAAGAATTTTTGATGTAGGGCATTTGGTATTTTTACAGCTACATCTCAAGCAAGCAAATTATGAGAAGGAAACGTTGGCAATATTACATGCACTTAAGAAATGGAGACCTTACCTAATGGGAAGACTCTTCAAGGGAAAAATGGATCATGATAGTCTTAAATGCTTTTTAGAATAAATATTATCTTTAGAAGAACAAAAAAAATGGGTCAAAAATATATTGGTTATGACTTTGAAATCATCTACAGAAAGGGGAGGAAAAATGTTGTTGCAGATGCATTCTCAAAAAAGGATGAGGATCTAGAAGCATTATTTTGTGTTATTTCTATTACCCAACCAGATTGGATATACAAAGAAAGGGATGAATGAAAAAATGACGAAGAAGTGTGGTCACTCATTCAAAAGTTGTAGAAGATCCCAGTTCAAAGAATATTTCCAGAACTTTATGAGGAAGGAAAAATCATATTGCAACTTGGAGCATTCACAGAAACAAGAAACCGACAGGTAAGAAATTGATCAATTTTAGAGTATCTCATGAAGTGGAAAAACTTACCTGTTGAATATTCCACATGGGAGGACAAGAAATTTGTAGAGAAGCATCAAGAGCTACTCAAGCGTTGAGGAAAACTCTTTTTGAAGGAGAGGGGCATGCTAGGTCCCTATACTACTAGTGTAACCCCTTATTGTTATTAGTACAGCCCCCTTATTATATTGTTGTGCGCATGTAGTCCACATATTGTTATTATTGTGCCCCATAGAAGCCCACTATTGTTATTATTTTTCACTTACATTATTATTTTTATGCCGGCTCTGATTATATCATGACCCCTTAGACCCCTATATATAGAAAGGAGGTCTTGTCATTTGTATCATCCAAGAATTGTTCATTTGTGTAATGTAAAAAAGGATTCCCCCTCGAAGAGGCTTATTTCTAAGGCATTCATCTATCTTTCCTATCTTTTTGTGAGCTGGTTCCATAACAATGTGATTGATTTTGTATGGATTATATGTCACTTACATGTAGATTTCATGGTACCTACTCACATCCTTTTACGTTAGGTTACATATTTGAATATTTTGATTACATGCACCAGTCTTGTAGGTTGATTACAAGAACTAATCGATTATGTTTTACTACATGCCCTTATGCATATTTGTAGTTGGCTTGGCATTGCTTATGAAAATGGTTGTTGTCATGCATGAGGTCATAGCATGCATTTTTGATATGCCCTTGCATCGACGAATAGATCCTAGGTAGACTAATGTTTATGAGTTGATAAATTTACTCGTGTATGTCTATATGTTGTTATGATTATGTTATGCATATATCACACTAATTTGGTAATCTTGCAGATAAGTGCAATAAATGAGCTATACTAAGGTACGTTGCTTTCTTGTGATTTGGTTTATATGATATATTATGCCTTGCAGGAAGTAATATCAAATGGCTAGCAAGATGGTTTACTATAGAGACACTCCCTACGAATCCAAAGAGAACTATGGAGTTGCAAAGCCCTCTGACTTACCAGTTACGTTGAGAATCTCAAAGGAGGAGATAAGGAGTTGTAAGGCAGATAATGACAAAATCAGATAGTGATAAGAAAAGGTAGCACATGTGAATGTAGTAATATTTTAGAGCTTGTCGAATTTGCAGCGATAAGGACTACTATGGATCAGTCATGAGTAGGAAGATAGAACTAATGGGGCATATGGTAGTAGATTGCATGGTGGTCATTGATCAGATAGAGATGATACAATTAGATATGGAAGATTGTTGGACACTCTGGATAGGAGGAGGGATAGACACAGGTATGATTCTAGTTCTGATTCATATAAGCACTATGATCGTCATCGGTATCATCCTTACATAAGGAATGGTAGGGGATACTTGTCAGATGAATTTAAGAAGACATAGCCACCATCTTTTGAAGGAGAGATAAAAGCATCACAAGGTACAATGACATGAATACTTGGTATGAATAAATTCTCGAAGTTCCATGACTACTCAAAGAACATGAAAGCTAGAGTGGCTAATTTTAGTCTTAAAGGTAAAGTAGACATTTGGTGGGAAGATGTGAAGAATGTTAGAGATATAGATGAGGAAGATCTGACTTGGAGTGAATTTGAGTAGCTATTGAATAACAAGTATCCGTTGGAGAGATACTTCGATGATAGGGAAAAAGAATTCTATGAACTAAAAATGGGATCCATGACAGATGATGAGTACACCAGTAAGTTCTTGGAAACATTGAGGTATGTGCCATACCTCAAGGAGGAGAAGGCTACGATTCAGAGATTCATTAGGGGACTACCGATTTCATTCAAAGACAGGATTGAGTTCGATGAGCCAAGATCATTGTAGGAGGCCATTCGAAAGCTAAAGAATTGTTATGAACAATCAAATTGCAGAACTTAGACTAAGCCAAACTGGAGAGGTAATGCAAATAATAAAGGAAAATGAGATAAAAAGTGAGAAAGGCCAGAAGGTACAGATAACAAGGAGAATTTTTCACCACCTAAGAGGTTCAATGCATCAGATTTAGGACAGGGACATCGAGCTGAAGAGAAAAACAAGAATGAAGGCTAGAATCCCATACAGTTTTGGACTTGTGGCAAAGATCATCGTAGGAGGGATTGTCTACAGAATTAGGGTGGTAGACCCCAGATATATAGTGCACAGGAGGCACAAACTATTGGAGATGTTGGCCAGAGTATTGCTCGTACGTATACAGCCATGGACAACAAACAAGGAGAACATTACGCATGTATCATTGAGATGGATGGTAAGATTTGTGATCAAGTTATTTCTATTTTGATTGACCCTTGATATAATTATATCTATGTTAGTCCTAAATTGGTGGGTAAGTGTGGGTTGAATAAGGAGTTGCACGTAGACTCTTGGTTAGTTCAGTTGGCTACAGGCAAGTATGAAGAAGTGAGTTCATCATTGGGTAAGAGCTTATGCATTTGACTTAAATGGTATGCCTACTAAAACACGTTTAAATGTTTTACCGTTGGGTTCATACAATATGTTATTGGGCATGGATTAGTTGTACCTACATAGAACCAATGTTGACTTCTATGACAAGGCCATTGAATGTGTTGATGACAATGGAAAACAAGAGTCTTGCAAGGTAAGAACAAAGCCACATTAGTTAGGATGGTGACATCTATGTAAGAAAAACATAGCCACAGGAAAGGGTGAAAGATATTTTGAGTACATATTTATGGTGATAAGGGTAAGGAAGTTCACAATGCATATGTTTTTAACAAGTACCCGACTTTACAAAAGTTCACGGATATATTTCCTAACGACATTACAGATTTTCTACCTAATACGGAGGTAGGATTTTCTATTGAGTTATTGTGAGGGGAAGCTTCACCATTGAAAGCACCTTACAGAATGAGCACACTTGAGTTCGTTGAGTTAAAGTTGTAGCTAAAGGAAATGTTGGACAAGGGTTATATTTGGCCAAGTGTATCACCTTGGGGTACATTGGTCTTGTTGGTGAGGAACAAGGATGGTACCCTCAGATTATGCATTGATTACAGGAAGTTGAAAAAAGTGACTATCAAGAACAAATACCCTTTGACGAGGATTGATGATTGTTATCCGGGAATAGTGTCCACTCAGATGCTACTATTCCCACTAATATGGGTGGCTATCTTAGAAAGAAACAATCGAAGTCTACTATTGTTTCCTTTTATGAAAATAGACGAGAGGAGAACCGAGAAGACCAACTTGAGTCTTGTGTTTGATTTCCTCTCCTTCTTGATAGAGCTTCACCGCTTCTTCTTTGTCTGCCCGACTTCAAAAGAACCTGTGGAATCATAGCAACATAATACTATCCAAGAAACAAGGATATAAATTCATAAATAATACAGGATCAAATGTGTATTAACCATATACATGCATATATAAACAAGTACACAAGAATATGGAAGGAAACAAGAATAGATTTATTAAGATGAAAAGTAGCAAGAGGATCACAACCATGTGCTCTGACCCAGCATCATCCTCCAGCTAAGAAGCCCTTCTTCACCTCAAGCAAATCTTAGATTGCACTAAAGACTATGAATGTACACCACAAAAACCAACAACACTTCTCTATAAGATACAAAACTCCTACCTCTGGATCTCTGTGATGAGGGATCCATATATAGATGATTACAGAGAGGTGAGTCATCTTCTAGGATCTTTATTAGTGTCTTCTCTCTGATAGTTCCTGCTTCCACTTGGAGAATGATGATATCTTACTCATCCTTGGTCGAAAATAGAGAGGCAAGTGTCATAGGGGAAGCCTCTGGAAGATTTCATGATCTTCCACCGCACATTTTTGTCCGTGCCATTTGTCTATTCCCAACCATCACACCCTACAGAGGAGCAAATCAGTACGCATAACACCTTGTACATTCGGAAGGTGATATGCATCGCACCCTCTGCATTGAGCTTTCAGTATGGTCCAGTGTTGACCATTTATGAGCAGTTTTCAATGGAGAACTTCTGGGAGATGATGTAATCAGTTGACCTTGTTCTGTTAGGCAGTGAAGCAACACTTTTAGGGACTTAGGAGACCTCAGTTTATGGACATTTATGATTGGGGTTGAAGTGCCCAAAAATGTCTATAACAATGACTTGCTCAATTAGTTGAAGGGAGAATGATTGTTATCAAACATTGACTTGAGATCTGGATATCATCAAGTATGCATCAAATAGGAGGACATATACAAGACTGTGTTCAGGACCATGCATGGTCTTTATGAGTTTGTTGTTGTTCCATTTGGCTTGATGAATGATCCAACTACATTCATGTGTTTGAGGAATAGTGTGTTGCCTCCATATTTGGATAAGTTTGTGATTGTGTTCATTGATGATATACTGATATATTCGAAAAATGAGGAAGAGCATACCGAGCACTTAGCATCAATGTTGAGGTTATTGAGAGAGCATAGGTGTATCCTAAGCTCAAAAAATATAGTTTCTTTCAAATAGAGGTACACTAGTTGGGACATGTTGTCTCCAAGGAGGGAATTGTAGTAGATACAGAGAAGATAAGGGCCATCATGGAGTGGGTAGATCCTAATAGTGTGGATGAGGTGATATCTTTCATGGGTTTGACAGGATATTGTGGGAGGTTCATCAGGAATTTCGCATAGATTTCTTACCCCATCACATCATTGTAGAGGAAAGGTAAGATGTTTGAATGGAATAAAGAGTGTGAGACTAGATTTGAAGATCTTAAGCAGTTGCTGACACATTCAAGAGTACTACATATTGCATATCGAGACAAAGAGTTTGTAGTATGTACATATGCTTGCAAGAGAGGGCTTGGTGGAGTCTTTATGCATGATGGATAGGAAGTATGTTATGAGTCCCAAAAACTAAATGAGAACGAGTTGAACTATCCCATGCATGATCTTGATTTAGCAAAAATTATATATGCAATGAAGATGTGGAGGCACTATCTTCTTGGCAGGTGGTTTGTGCTTATGAGTGATGACATTGGGTTGAGGTATTTCTTTGACCAGTCGAATCTGAATGCGAGGTAGGCTAGATGGTTGGCCATGATTAGCGAGTTTGATTTTGAGATCACGTACATCAAATTCAAGGAGAACAAAGTGGTATATTTTCTTAGTAGGCGTGTACAGGTGAATCACTTAGCAGTTGTGAGCTCTTATGCGATAGATTTATAGAACATGATCTTACGGGCAGGACAATAGGATGCCAGATATATGGATATTGTGTACAAGTGGCAGCAGAGTATAGGTACAGGTACAGGTACATATAATAGTATAGGTAAAGTATAGGTACAAGTAGTGCTATAGGTATAGTTGCAGGTGCACAGGGCTTGGATTATTGTCTTACGGAAGATGTAATGTTTAGGTTTCGAGATAGGATATATGTGTCTAATGATAGTGATCTCAAGAAGGTGATCTTTAGGGAGTTTCATGTGAAACCATATTTAGGTTACCTAGCTTATCAGAAGACACTCAAAATAGTGAAGAGGTATTACTATTGACCGAACCTGAAAAGGGACATAGTAGAGTTTGTGGCGAGATGTTTCTACTATTAGTGAGTGAAGGCAGAGTCAAAACATTCAGGTGGACTGCTATAATCGATCATGATTCTAGAGTGGAAATGGGATGCCATTTCCATGGATTTCATCACAATGTTGCTGAAAATAGTGAAGCAACATGATTCCATCATGATCATTGTGGACAATGTAACAAAGGTTGCACACTTTGTGCGGATAAAGTAAAAATTCTTAGCTAGTGATGTGACATGAGTATTCATCAGAGATGTGGTTAGAATACATTGTGTTGCAAAGAATATTGTTTCACACAGGGATGTGAAGTTCACTTCCAAGTTTTGGAAGGAGTTATTTGTAAGTTTGGGCACAAAGTTGGCCTTCAGCACAACTTATCATCTGCAAATGGATGAACAGATAGAGAGGATCAACAGGATATTAGAGGACATGTTGATGATGTATGTGATGTGTCAACAATGCAAGTGGGAAGAGTATATCCCTTTGGTCATGTTTGCGTACAACAATGGTTATCAAGAGTGACTGAGGATGAGTCCTTCTGAGTAATTGTATGGGCGTAGTTGTAACACTGCCATTAGTTTGAGTGATTCAGTTAGGAGAGTACTGATTGGACTAGATATGTTGGCAGACATTGATAAGGAGATGCAGGTGATCATGAAGAATCTCAAGGTTGCACACGATGGGAAGAGGAGATACATAGACAAGAGTAGATTGTTCAAGCTGTTGTAGTTTGTGGAACAGGTGTACTTGTTCATCAAGCCAAAGAAGAGCTCCTTGCAGATTGGCTCATGTGCCAAGATGGCAACACAGTTTTGTGGAACCTTTAGTATTATTGAGTGAATTGGGCCAGTAGAATATCGACTTTCACTGCCTCTGACAATGAAAGTCCATGATGTTTTCCATGTATCTTTTCTTAAGAAGTATGTTAAGATGTTGATCATGTGATTAACTAGTCTGTATTGAAGGTGGAACCAAATGGAGAATTCCAGCCAGAGCCTCATTGTATATTGCAGAAAATGGTGCTCATGCTCTAGAATTGATAAGTAGAGAAAGTTAAAGTGTAATGGAAACACATTGGGCCTTCTTATCACCCAGTAATTCCCCAAGGTTGAAGAAGGAGATCACCAGGGTAACCACTAACCACTTTTAAGTATAGGATCTATCCAACCTATGACTCAAATAGGGGTCTCTCTTTATGATTTAGCTTTATTTGTTTAGATATTAAGCTAGTTATGGAAGTTCAAGGGGATTTTGATTAAAGTTTGGATGGTGGAATCCTTAAACTAGATGGGTAGATTGATGTCTCTAGACCATTGGGCTATGGATTCAAAGAAGGGCAGAAAAAATGGAATTAACTCACTAAAGGGAGTATTCAAAGGGCAAGCTAGCAGAGTGAAGCATGGGGCTTTAGGCTAGATGGTTGAAGTGATATTAACTACGGTGAGAGAAGACTTAAGAATTCTCAAACTAGGATTAATATGAGGAACAAAGGATAATCATGAACATAGGGCAATTAAGAATCCTTTGCTATAGATCAGAGGGAAATTACCTAAACTAAGGAGAAATCAAGAATTCCTTAACTTAGATAATTAGCAGAAAACATTAAAATGCATAATAGTTAAAACAGGGTGCAATGAAGCAAATTCTAAGATATCATTACATATTATAGCATTCAAATTTCAGATACATTAAATATCGTGAAAAAACTTTTAAAGAAAGATAACAAACAAGAGAAAATACTTGTCTATACTTCACACTACACATGACTCCAGTTAAATTTCTTGTCTTTATTCATCAATCCAGCTTGCTGGCTTAGTCAATGCTCCAATGGCTTACAGTCTTTTGGTCAAGAAGTATATAGAAATTTCTAAGAATCAACCCTAAAATAATTCAAATGAAGAAGTATTTATACAAATTCTAAACTGAAATATCTTGAAAAAATATCAAGATTGGTTTTACAAATATCCCAAATTGTTTTACACTAATAGAACTTAAATACAGGACACTCAAAACTAATGAATTTATTTGGCACTATATTTATGGATTTATGGTGACAAATAAGAGAAATTTTAATTTGATAGCAACTCTTAATTGATGATGAGGCTTCCAAGTCACTAACTGCATCCTTCCTTTGTGCATTCTTCCCCAAAAATTCTGGAAAATTAGGGTCCAGTGATACCCTTGTATATCTCAATTCGAGATAGATATCTAAAATGCGAATGCGGTTATTGTAGACAAGTACGGTATGGCAATAATCCTCTCTCAGTTTCCAAAAATTTGGCTCCAGATATTCACAATATGACCTACAATAGGATGTCAAAAATAGGCCTTTGCACTCTCCGATAAATAGCTTCTTAAGAGATGCATTTATCTCCTTTTTTGTAATATCTATATACAAAGTGAGAGATTTTTTGTTGACTAGCCTTTTAGGAACACAAATCTCCTCTAATTTCTCAAAATGCCTCTTGGAGTGGCCACAATAGTTTTTGCAAAGCTATGACTTAAACAAGAAATTTCTGGAAAATGTACCATTTATGCTCTACTTTTTCATCTATCTTCACTTTCATTTTTCAATCTAATACACTTTTACTGATACTCTTTCATCCAATAGACTTTGACCCTGAGGTGTTCTTTTCACCTGTTTACTTGATTGCTCTGTTTACTACGCAGTAACTTTTTGATGTAAATTTATCACAGTAAATCAGTGATTTTCTCTCACCATTCTACATCAGGTAATTTTACACTCATCATTTTCTTGGAATTGGGCGAAATTGATTGTTACTGGTAGTTGATGGAGGCTGCAGAGGTTCGTGTGGTTTTGGTAGAGATTGATGAATGAGCTGGGCTGTCTGCGGTGCATGTGGAGTAATGGCAGAGGTCTGTGAGTGAATTAGATGATTGCAGGAGTTGCAATAGTGTTTCCGAATTGTCAATGGTAATTGCACGAAAAGAGTGAAAAGAGGGGTAAATGGGCTTTTATAGTGAAAACGGTTAATTTTTGGCAGGCTCATTGATTGATGAATAGTGGCAGTTTTTCAGTTAGACGGGAGAAGTAGTTTAGGAGGGCCATCACATCTCTTTTGTAATGCAGGTGGTATTTTGGAGGGGTTGCCCGATTCCACTTATCATGTGACACGTAGCGTCGAGGGTTAGGGCGAAAACCACCTTATCAGGCAGTTAAAGGGTAGACCTCGGGTCGGCTCGATACAGATTCGAGCTATTAGATGAGTGGGAGGGAGAATGCATGGTGATCGGGATGTGAAGCTACGTGCCGATTTATAAAATTAGTTTCCAGGGGGGCCATGGGTCTAATCACAGGTGGTATGAGATTAACTTGGAGCTTAATCTCATCGGGGACGCTTTAATATGGGATTAAGGACTGAGGGTAGGATTCAATATATTTGTGGGATATGGGGTAGTAATATAGTTCATAAATAAACCAAGGGGTGGGGTTAATTTATATAAATAAGTTAAGTATATACGTGACAATGGGTTTTTCGGAAATTTAAATAATAAAGTTAAAAAATTTAATATGCTGTGAGATGAGCAGAAGGGGTATTGCACTTACGTATATGAAATGTTTTTTTCTTTCCACATACTTACTACTTAGGATAAATATGTTTGGTGGGTTTTTCTCATAAGACATGTTTATAAAGGGGTTTTCCTAGGCAAGAGAACTTAACCTTAGGAAAAAGGCATTTTCTAAGGGGTATGAATAATTTATAAGGGAATTTAACACCTTTCCCTCTTAAGTCATCAAGCCGAAGGTCAGGTCCCATTAGAAGTTAGAGAAATGCTCTGAGCCTCTTTCACTTAAAGAACTATAGGTTTTAAAATTTTTATTGTGAAAGGGAAGTTAGTAAGTGTCATAGCAGTTAAAATGAACGAGGGGGTGCTAAATAAGTCATATTGTAAACCATTATTTTTTCATTGTCCTCTACTTATGCACTTTTGAAAATTGCATTTGATATGATGACATAAGTGCAACTGCATAATCACATGACATTTCTACAACCTTTCTACTACTTACCCACTTACTCATCCTATCATTTTTTCTTCACTTTATTTGGGTGCATTTAGGCTAGCAAACCGTTATCAATCTTTTTCTTTTTTTTACAAAGTAAACTATATAATTCTAACTTTATATCCTCCAAGGGATCAGATTAAATTGATGAGCTCCTTTTATTCACTCTACCTATCTAATGATCTGCCAATATTAAACTGTTTGGTCAGATTTTATTCTCTAACTATAAACACAAAATTTAAAGCATGAAATAGCCAATTTTAAACATTTTGACTATCATGGATTTTTGCATGAGTAACAAGCCACACAAAATCATTTATTATGCATAAACGCAAATAGTAGTGACGTTTGGACTTGCACACTTCCATGGTCTTTTTGTTTTTGGGGTTCATATACTTTCATTTTTTTAACCTTCTCTTATTCTTTTTGTCCTTTGATTTATCTTTTAGGACACAACCTGTTTACATTTTTTACTTTTTTATAATATGGAAAACATTTGTAGAAAGCAAAGGTATCTACAATATTACAATCTTAACCTTAGTCATTCAAAATTATGACTTCTATTCCTTGTGAAATTTCAATAACACCGTCAACTAGTAGCATGATCCATTGGGTCAATCCCACACATGTATGTGCTCTTTTGTATAATCTTTGTGAATAAAAATTTTGAATTGAAAATACACCCATTTTTTCAAACCAAAATTTGATCTAACATAAACTTGCTGCTAAAAATTGAATTTATCAAACTAAAATCCTAGCTAATTACTTTAATTAGCTTTTGGATTGCTGGTTAGGTAAAATGAAACAACCAATGCAACCACTCAAGCATTATATACGTTGATGGATTTTGTTTCTTGGGCTTGTTTGTGATTAAAATTGAGGTCCTAAAGAAAAATATAACCTTGTCAACCAATGAGAAGATAAGGAAATACTTGCTTTCATTTGTAGACTCTAAAAACTATACAAAAGGATCTTCCAAAATATATACACTATTGTTGAATTGATTTAAGCATCCACACACTTGTTCTAGATGGCTTCCATGCCATGAAACTGAAATGTCACTTTTATCTTTAACACCCTGTAGACTTTCAGATGAGCTTTCTTATGATACTTCTACTGATTGAAATTTCTATTTGTTGAAACCTTTATCATCTCGATTTTTACTATCATAGTCTGTTAATGGAGAAAAATTTAGACTGCGTTCATCATCCAACCTATCAGTGACTGGACTATAAACAACATGGAAGGATTGCTGCAACTTATTACACATAGGTTTGAATGGAACTTCATAGGTTTCTACAAGCTGCTCATCCTTTTCTTTAGAGATGTTATACCACATTTGCTTTAAAAACTAAAATAATTCAAAACAAGGAGGCAAAGAAGCTTCACGTATTTCCAATTTTTCTACACTTTCTTCTTCACTTTCATAGTTGATATGGATAAGGTGGTCATTGTTTTCAAGCTGGTGAAACTGGATTTCCTTATTATCCAAACTAGTTTCTGATTTCTCTGTAAAGTTAGTTTGGATTTGAAGAACATGGTTATCATCATACTGATCATATTTAGGCAAATCATCAAAAGAAGTAATATCATTAAATATACACATTAGATCAGGAGATTTCTCCTCCACATATAGCTCTATGAATCTATCTTTTGATCTATGGTAGTTGGAGTTAGTAAGAATTTGTTTATGAACCTCAATCTCTTCTTGCTATAGAAAAATGTGTCATGGTGATCTTGAGCAAAAAATTCATCTTTCATGGTGATTTTCTGCATTCCTTCCTCTATTTTCTTCATCAAAATGTCGAGTTTGTCCTCTGCAGTGTTGCTTTCCTTTGCTTCTACTTTCAACATTTCTCTTCTAATTTTTATATTAATTTCTACATCTACTACAATGTTTTGCATTTGTTCCAGTGTTGAGGGGTTTCTTTCGCTTAGCTGAAATTCTATCTCTAGATCAAATGCTCTTGGGTAATGCAAAAGAGTTGAATTAGGGGGAGGTTTATATTTGATGGCATAAAATAATAGGCTTGATTAAATCTGTCTAAAAAATTTTGTATTGTTTCATCTGGCTGCCTTTTCAAATGATCATATTCTTCTATGATCATAAGAAGATTAACTTTGATTATCCATCTATCAAGGAAAAATTTGGCAAACTGTTGGAAAATTGAGATGCTTGCAATAGGTAAATTTTTGAACCAACTCTTTACTCTACTTTGCAAAGAAAGAGCAATAATCCTGATAATAGCATCATCTTCATCAATTTTGAATAAGTATAGATAATTCTCAAAACCTTGAATATGCTTTTGGGAAGTGATACCATTCTCTCCACCAAACCTAGGGAGATGCTTGTAATAATCATTAGGGAAAGCATGGAGTGTAGGAGGTAAGATGAGTGGCTTATATCTATCAGGAGATTTATGTGGTACTGGAATATGTACAGGGACTGTATGATTAGTCTTGATTGTTTGAAGCTCCTCAATTGGAAAATGATCTTCATAAGAATTAGAATATTGTTGTTCAAATGTGTAAGGAGACTTTATATCTACAACTTTCAAATGGAAATAATTAAAAATTAATCTAAAATATTCTCTAAAATACAATATACATTGAAAAACTTTGTGAGTGAGAAAGAACATAATGTCTTGGATAACAATCCAACTTAAATGTCTGATCTTTTCATACAGTTCTTTTAGGCTCATTCCTCCAGTGGAGTCTGGATTGTGGAAATTATTTGGAGTCACCAAGTGGATGATTTTAATGTTTGTGTGTCTGATCACTATCCACCATCATAGATCAGATCCAAACATGTAAAATATTTTTGAAGAAATGTTAGTTTGCCCTAGTATGGTGGCCATTATGTTATCACCCAGTAATTTCCCAAGGTTAAAAAGGAAGATCACTGGGGTAACCACTAACCACTTTTAAGTATAGGCTCTAGGCAACCTCTGACTCATAGAGAGCTCTCTCTTTATGATTTAGCTTTGTTTGTCTGGATATTAGGCTAGTTATGAAAGTTCAAGGGGGGGTTTGATTGAAGGTTGGATGGTTGAATATTTAAAACAAATGGATGGATTGATGTCTCTAGACCATTGGGCTATGGGGTCAAAGAAGGGAAGTAGTACTGGAATTAAATCACTAAAGGGAGTATTCAAAGGGTAATCTCGTAGAGTGAAGCATAGTTTTTTGGGCTTCATGGTTGAAGTGATTTTAACCAGGCTGAGAGAGTACTTATGAATTCTCGAATCGGGATTGAAATGAGGAATAAAGTATAATCATGAACAAAGGGAAATTAAGAATCCTTTGCTATAGATCAAAGGGAAACTACCTAAACTAAGGGGCAACCAAGAATTCCTTAACTTAGATAATTAGCAAAAAAAATTAAAATGCATAATAGTTAAAACAGTGTGCAATGAAACAAATTCTTAGATATCATTACATATTATGGCATTCAGATTTCAAATGCATTAATGATTGTGAAAAAACTTTTAAAGAAAGACAACAAAACAAGAGAAAATACTTGTCTATACTTCACACTACACATGAATCCAGTGAAATGTCTTGTCTTTATTCATCAATCCAGCTTGTTGGCTCAGTCAATGCTCCAGTGGCTTACAGTCTTTTAATCAAGAAGTCTATAGAAATGTCTAAGAATCCACCCTAAAATACTTCAAATGAAGAATTATTTATACAAATTCTAAAACTAAAATATCTTGAAAAATTATCAAGATTGGTTTTAAAAATATCTCAAACTATTTTACATTAATAGAACTTAAATAACGGACACTCAAAAATAATGAATATATTTGGCACTATATTTATTGATTGAGGGTGAAAAAGAAGAGGAATTTGAATTTGATAGCAACTCTTAATTGATGATGAGGCTTCCAAGTCACTAACTGCCTCCTTCCTTTGTGCATTCTCCCCCAGAAAGTTTGCAAAATTAGGGTCCAATGATAACCTTGTATATCTCAATACGAGATAGATGTGTAAAACGTGAAAGAGGTTATTTTAGGTAGGTATGCTTTGGTGATAAACCTATCTACGTTCCCCAAAATTCAACTCCAGCAGTTCACAATATTCACTGCAAAATATGCCAAAAACAGGCCTTTGCACAGTCCAAAAAATAGGTTCTGAAGAGATGCATTTATCTCCATTTTTGAAATACATGTTTAGAATGTGAGATAGGTTTTTGTCAATTGGCCTTTTAGGAACAAAAATGTCCTCTAGTTTCTGAAAATGCATCTTGGATTGACCACAATAATGTCTGCAAAATTATGGCTTAAACAGGGAATTTTTGGAAAATGTACCATTTCTGCTCTGTTTTTTCATTTAACTTCACTTTGATTTTTCAATCTGATACACTTTTACTGATACTCTTTCTTTGAATACACTTTGACCCTGATTTGTTGTTTTCACCTATTTACGTAGTTGCTATGTTTTTATTGTGCAGTAACTTGTTGCTGTAAATTTATCACAGTAAACCAGTCATTGTCTCGCACCATTCTGCATTAGGTAATTTTAAATTCATCATTCTCCTGGAATTGGGTGAAATTGATTGTTACTAGTAGCTGATGGAAGTTGTAGAGGTTTGTGCGGTTTTGGTACGGACTGATTAATGAGCTGGGTTGTCTGCAGTGCCTATAAAGCAATGGCAAAGGTCTCTGAGCGAATTAGCTGGTTGCAGGAGTCACAACAGCTTTTCTAAATTGTCAATGGTAACTGCGTAAAAAGAGTGAAAATATGGGTAAATGGGATTTTATAGTGAAAACGATTAATTTTTGGCAGGTTCATTGATTGATGAACAGTGGTTGGTTTCAGTTAGACGGGGGAAGCGGTTTAGGAGGGCCATCACACCGGTTTTGTGGTGCGGGCGGTATTTGGGAGGGGCCGCCCGATTCCACTTACCGTGTGACATGTAGTGTCAGGGTTTAAGGGGAAAACCACCTTATCGGGCATTTAAAGGGTAGACCTCAGGTTAGGCCCATATAGATGCGAGCCGTTAGATGAGTGGGAGGGAGATCGTATGGTGATCGGGAGGTGAAGTTGTGTGGTGATTTATACAAAAAGTTTTTGGGGGGACCATGGCTCTAATCACCAGAGGTATTAGATTAACTTGGAGCTTAATCTCAGTAGGGACGCTTTAATACGGGATTAAGGACTGAAGGAAGGATTCAATATATTTGTGGGATATTGGGTAGTAGTATAGTTTATAAATAAGCTAAGGGGTGGGGTTAATTTATATAAATAAGTGAAATACATATGGGACAATGGGTTTTTCGTAAATTTAAATAATAAGGTTAAAAATTTTAATATGCGGTGAAATGAGCGGAAGGGGCATTACACTTAGGTGTATGAATTGTTGTGTGCTTTCCCCGTACTTACTACTTAGGATAAATGTGTTTGGTGGGTTTTGCACTTAAAACATGTTTATAAAGGGGTTTTCCTATGCAAAAGAACTTAACCTCGGGAAAAATGGGTTTTGTGAGGGGGGTGAATGACTTATAAGGGAATTTAGCACCTTTCCTCTTTAAGTCATCAAGTTGAAGGTCTGGTCCCACCAGAAGTCAAGGAAATTCTCCGAGCCTCTTTGACTTAAAGGACTATAGGTATTAACATTTTTATTTTGAAAGGGAGGTTTGTAAGTGTCATAGGGGTTAAAATGAATGAAGGGGTGTTAAGTAAAGCATATTGTAAACCATTGTTTTTGTTTTTTCCTCTACTTATGTGCTTTTGAAAATTGCATTTGATATGATGACATAAGTGAATTTGTATAATCACATGACATTTCTGCAACCTTTCTACTAGTTACCCACCTAATCATCCTACCATTTTTTCTTCACTCTATTTGGATGCATTTAGGCTAGTAAACCCTTATCAATCTTTTTCCTTTCTTTACAAAATAAACTATCTATTTCTAAACTTATATCCTCCAAGGGATCAAATTAAACCGATGATCTCCTTTATTCTCTCTACCTATCTAATGGTTTGCCAAGATTACATTGTTTGGTCAGATTTTATTCTCTAACTATAAACACAAAATTTAAAGCATGAAATAGCCAAGTTTAAACATTTTGACTGTCATGGATTGTGATAGGAGTAACAAGCTGCACACAACCATTTATTATGCATAAAATTAAATTGTAGTGGCATTTGGACTTGCAGACTTTCATGGTCTTTTTGTTTTTGGGTTCATATACTTTCATTTTTTTGACATTCTCTTATTATTTTTGTCCTTTGATTTATGTTTTAGGACATACCCTCTTTATATTTTTTACTTCTTTATAATATGGAAAACATTTTTAGAAAGCAAAGATATGTACAATATTACAAGCTTAACCTTAGTCATTCAAAATTATGACTCCTATTGGTATAGGAACCTAATAGGCCTGATGAAACCACGTAGGAGATAGTGGATTAGATGCGGGGCATGTATCATTCCTTGTTTTCCAGTTGAGGCAAAGAAACTTTGATATGGTGGTTTGGTGATTTCTTATGGTGGTTGGTAGGGTATTTATGTTGCTTTAGTATTTTCTTATGATGCCTTGGTATATGCTTCATGGTGGTTTAGTATTTTTTTTGTGTTGGTTTAGTATACGCTTTATGGTGATCGATATATCCTTTATGATGGTTGGTATATGCTATATGATGTTTTAATATATATGCTTAAAGAAGATGTTAGTATATGTTTGATATATGTTTTGATATATGACTTGGCATATGTTTTGGTATATATATTTTGATGATGTTGTTATATGTACACTTGCGTATCGATGTAAGTATTGTAATGAGTTTTGTTATAACACTGCATTATGTGGTATGCATGTTATGTTATTATGCTATCATGTGGTTATGTTATCATGATGTTATGATGTTGTATGAGTTGGCACCCAGCAGGATGATCATTGTAAATACCATAATGAGTTATGTTATAAAGCTCAACTATGTGGTATGTTGTCATGTTGTCATGATTTTATGTATTGAGCATATCTTTCATTGTAAACATTACATCGAGCTTTGTTATAGAGATCCATCAGTACTATTTCTTATTTCTATAGGTTGTTAAGGTATATGTGTGATTGAACACCGAGGACGGTATCCCCCACGTGGGAGGGCTCTGTAATAGCCCTCATGAAAATTCCATGGAATAAATGTTAAAAAAAATAACCATGGATGACTGGGACACTTATTCAAAGTTGAATGTTCGTTAAGACATCCTAGAGGGTGTTCATTTGGTTGTTTATGGCTAAGGAAATTAGCAAAGGCAATGACTAAGGAAATAAAAGGAAAAAAGGACTTTTTGGCACATTTATTTATGAGAATAATGGAAATTAGGAGAAAAGGGGGGTGAAAGGTCACATGTTGCATGTGAGCAAGAAAATGAAGGAAAATAATACAAAATGTATAAAATAGAGGCCTCATTAATAAAAAGGCTTCTGAGGATCAGTTGGTAACCTTTTGTCATCTCACTGCTTGAGCTCCCTCATTTTCTCTCTCTCTCTCTCACATACTCTTAGATACTTAGAGATTTCTTGGAACACTCTTGGAGGGTGTGAATCACATGGATTCTTGGAGAAAGAAGGCAAAGGAAGAGAAGGAAAGAAAAGGAAGGCATAAATGTCAGCAACTACATGATATTTTCTTGCAGGTACCGAGTTTCATGTATGATTTCTTCACTAGTTTTGGCATGCATGGCATATGCATGTGGATTCTTCATTGTGATTTGTCACTAAGATGGGGGATGGCCTGAATCGACAGTGGATTTCCTAACCTTTCCATTTCCTAGATAATTGTGGTGATTGTGCGTTTACTTTAATTGTTTTGTTTTTCTTGTTTCTCATGTTTCCTTAGATCTAGTTGAGTTTTGAGTTGTGTAACCTCTGGTTGAGTTATTAGTCATGGAAGCTCTGGTCGAACACACTTTGGATGCCCTATAACAACTTGGGTTGATTTACTAGTCCTAGAAGCCTTGGTTGGACAAACGCTCTAGAAGCCTTTGGTGGGTTGAGTTACTAATCTTGGAAGCTTTGGTTAGACAAATATTGTGCAAGCCTTGCATAATATGTGGGTTGAGTTAGTAGTTATGGAAGCCTTGGTTTAACAAACGCTCTAGAAGATCTAGAAGGCTTGGATGGAGACCAATCTCATGATGGTTTTGGTGATCTTTGACTGCAAGGTGGAATCACTGTTTGATGGGTTGAGGTGGATTTCATTTGGAAGCCTTGGATTAGTTTTGATTGATGTGTTCTATGAGATCCTACATTCATCCATAGAATACGGCACGGGGGTGAATGGTTGAAGAGAGATTTGGCTCAACCATTCTAGAGTCGGGTGGAATGTGGTAGTCTCACCTCGAGTTGGTCCATTGGATTCATTAATGATAAATTCTTTCCTTGATACCCATGTGTAAAGGTATTGATGTATTTATGGATTTTATGGTTTTCATGTTTATTGTATTTATGTTCCTATTATGTTGCTTATATACACATTTTATGACATCATTTATGTATGGTTCTCTGCATGATTTTACTTGTATGTGAATGCATAATGTGTCTATGACCTAATAGATGATGATGTAGCAAATGGCATGAAGAAAAAAAAATTCATAGTGATTCTTAGATAAGTATGAGATCCATATGCTTAACTTTGTTACTTACACCTGTATATTACATGTCGATCATATGTTTGATGAAATTCCTGTCATGGATAGTAGAGATATAGTCAAGGTATTAAACAAGTATTTTATTTAATATTGTCATGTCCATGTTAATTTATTGATATGAAGAGATGGTTCAATTAAGGGCAGTGACCTCAGGTTTGGGCCTGAAAGGGTGGCTCAAATATTAGAGTCACTGTCATAGCATTGACAATTCTGGTTCACAATCACTGCCTCTTGCCGCATGTTTACCTTGGCTAGCCAGTTTCTTGGGTAGATGCGGGAGGATGGTGTTACATATCAGTAGGCCTAAAATAAGTATGGAGGCCTCCATATCTCTCCGCCTAAACCATGATGATTTTTCTCATATCCACCCTTAGGCTTTATTGTGTATCCCACCATTTACCGATCAAGGGATTCCTATGCCTTTGTAAATTTTTCTGAGACCACCCCACTAAGTTTCGAAACCATCCGATTACCCAACTCGAACAAGTGAAAGAACCGCATTGAATCATTTTTATCCATCAATGCAAACACAAGGTTGATGCCATTGTCACACTTGGTGAAACCCATGTCAATGAAAACAAAAGAACCAAATACACAAATGCATGTACCATGCATTCCAGAAATCTCAAAGAAAACATACATGAAACTCAATACCTACAAGTAATCTCACTCTAGTTGTTTGATCCAACCCTTCCTTGCTTGAGCTTTGCTTCCCTTTTTCTTTCTTATCCTTCCTTTGGCTTCCTTTCTGCACTTTTAGAGTTCTAAAAGAATGGTCTAAGTGTGCAAGAGTATTTGAGAGAGATAATACAAAGAGATATCCAAAACTGAACTGACAAAAGGTTGTGAACTGATCTTTAGAATGCTTTTGATCATTGACACCTTCATTTTCTTCATTTTTCTCTATTTTCCTTCTGTTTCCTCCTCACATGCAACATGTGACGTTTCACCTTCCTTTTCTCCTAATTTCCTTTATTTTCATATATAAAATGCCAATTTATGCTTCTTTACCTTTTGAAAACCTTTTCCAATGCCTTTGCCAATTTCCCTTAGCAATAATAAACCAAATGAACACCCACTAGGATGTTTTTCCCAACATTAATTTTGGAATATATGTCCCATGAAAATGGTCTTACTTTTCCTTTATTAAATTTATTACATGTATTTTTAACCCGGGTTGTTACATTTCATGTCCTTTCCCATGATCCCAACCATTTACCTCCTACCCTTGTCATCTTCTCCAATGTAGATTGACTATCAAAATTAATTCCCTACTCCTTTAGAATTCATTTATTAGTGTGAAATCATTATCGACCACATCCGAATTACATTTCTCACATGCTTCCACCACACATGTTCTTACCACCTCACATACTTTTGAATCTCCATGCATACATACTCTCCTTTGCAACATCACATAGAAGGTTGGCCATCGTCCTAAGGTGCTTAACTAGTAAACACAGAGGGTGTGTTTCCACATTCCCCTATCACATGGACAGGTAAGGTGGTCACCACCAATTTCCTGAGTCCTCCACTTTCCTCTTCTAACACCTAGGGAATGTTGGAATTATGATACGAGTGTTGACTTTGATGGAAAATAACTCATAGGCCAGCTCAAATTTCATAAAAGGAAATTCACAGTGTAATAGTTCAATTCGTAGGTAACAAGAAATGGGTACCAAAGAACAGGAATTTCGAACAAAGCTCTACTGATAAGATTCAAGAAGTTGAAGGAAAAGGATGTTTTTTTATAGTTTAAGCAGTATACGGAGGTTCAACTTGACAAAGAGGCATATACACATAGGTTCATAGAACAAAAAAAAGGTATACGTATGCCTGCACTTTCATAAGAGGAAAAGCATGTATGCATTGGAAAACGAGTAAAGAATACCAATGGTTAATATCATGGTATTAACCCACAATTTTGAGCCGAATAATGACTATTTGTTCCTGTCCAAGAATACCACAAGCTTTAAGTGTTGTTTTGGTCCGAGGTATTGAGGAAGGCTAAAATATATAAGTAGGAGAAGATCAAAGGGCCATGTGTGAAAGTGAAAAGGTTTCTTATGAATACTTCTATCTGAAGTATATTTTATGTTGTAAGGGTTATGATTATGATATAACTAAAATATTTTGTGCACCTTGGATAGAATGTGGGATCAGGATCATGAGACCTGAAATGACTTATCATTATATGATCTGATATTGGTTGGGCTAGATTTGATCAACTACACAAGTTTTTTTCTTTAAATGCCATGATCTGGGTATGTCTAAAGTTTGGAATAGCAACAAAGTTGTAAGATAATATTTGCATATCTATACACTGGTTTGACTTGGTAAAGGCGTGCATACACACATGTTAGACTCTTACAAGTAGCGTATGCAAAGGTATATCTTGTTGTTTAGAAATGGCTGATCTCTATGATCAGTGCTGCTGCTTTATTATTGTCTGTCAATGAAGTCATGTTAGATCTGAGAGTAAAACTATGCATAAAGAGTTTTTGTCTGATTGATTGATTGAATAAGTGACAAGGGTTATCTTTTGCTATTAATCCTCTATATCTCTGGAATTGAGAGTAGATATTCAAAATATTACTCGTTGGTACAGACTTGATTCAGAAAATTTTATGATCAATAGTTTTGGAGGTATACGCAGGTTTTGTTGTAGGAAGTAGCGTATACAAACATGCTTGGTTCATTAAAGTAGTGTATAATTTTTTATGTATGATTCTTGAGGTTGCAATTGGTTCTGAATGATGATGTGGGTTTTTGGGTTCAGCACAGCGTTGTGGTGACAATGATCTGACTATTTAGATGAATTGATTGTTGGTTGATGCAGTTTCAGATTCTAAGGTTTTTATGGGTCCAGTGTGAAAATTTGATGAATCATGGCCTTCATATTGTATTGTTGTGTACGAGGAGCATCCAGTCTAAAAATTAATGAAACGTAGTCCCTGGAGGAAGAGAAGGTCATAGCTTTCTGTAGGTCGGCGCCTACGTACTAGTAAACATATCCGCTGGTACAACAACTAGGGGGTTGTAGCTCCCTTCCAGTAGAAGCTAGAAAATGAGAGAAGGTTGTAACCTTTTGTAGGTAGGTGTCTACATACTGATATGAGTATCACCAATACAAGATTGTAAACATATTTTCATTATATTAAAAGAAGACCGAGATGACAACAACATGTGGTTTTTCTCCCACATTGGGTTTCAACCTTAAATATTGGTGTTCATGTGTGTTGCTTATATGTGATGGTTTATTATGTTATTATTGCACATAGCTACTATATATTAAGATATTGATGCACTGATTATCACATGATAAATTGACTAAACCATAAGTTCCTTGGGTTATACATTGGTTTCTTTAATCGTAGTAGTGAGCACAAGCAAGTTCACTTCACTGAAGTAGCGTATATAAATCTGATTGGGAATTGAAAATTATTGAAGTGTAAATATTGATTCACCCCCCCCCCCCCGCTTCTTAGTATTATTTCCAACAATTGGTATCATAGGAGGTCCTTCAGAAGAAGCTTGATCGCTTGAAGGGAGATCATTCAAGATGAACAACCACGAAGGCATGAGATATATCAAACCACCAATATTCAATGGGAACAACTTGGTATATTGCAAAATAAGAACCAAAGCCTATCTTGAATTGCTTGGAGCCGATGTTTGGGAAATTGTGGAAGGAGGATATTAATTTCCAACAACAATAGCTACAGATAGAGCAGATAAGAAGTTATATGAAACCAATACCAAAGAAGTCAATACTTTATTGGGTAGCCTGTCAGAATCAGAATTCCTCAAATGTCATGCAGTTCAAGACAACCAAAGGGATATGGGACAAAATCATTCAGAGCTACGAAGGAGACTTCTAGGTAAAACATGCTAAGCTTCAAACTCTCAGAATCTAGTATGAAACTCTTAAGATGCATAGTGAGGAAAGTATTGCTAGTTACTTTTTATGTGTAGAGGATATTGTTAATTGTATGAAGAATATGGGTGAAGAGATAAAGGAGGTTACTTTAGTAGAGAAAATTTTGAGATCTTTGTCTTATGAATTTGAGTCAAGGGTATCTACCATAGAAGAAAACGAGGATCTTCAATCTACTGCTATGGTTCAAATTCATGGACTTCTAACTACCTTTGAAATGAGGAAAGGAGGTCCATCAGATACGAGAGAAGTTACTTTCAAAGCTTCAGAAAAGGGAAAAGAAAAGGAATAACAAAATGAATTAGGATATTTTTCAGACAAAGAAAATGAGGTAAACTTTGTCAAGAAGCTACAACAAGGTTTAGGATGATTTAGAGTGTTATCACCAAAAAATTGATCATCTAGCCAAATTTATTAGATGGATCGAAGTACACCATGTAAAGCCAATTTTAGCATAGTAAAATTGATTTCACTGTGAGAAATTACCTAATAAATCACCTTTATTAAGTGATTTATAGTTAAACCCATGAAGAACAATTAAATAAATCATCATTTAATTAATTTTCTTCTAGATATAATTAATTTATCCACTATTTTATTATTATTCCCTCTCAAATTTGACCTAATCATGAAGAGGAAATAGATAAATCATTATTTTTCTTATTTTTCTCTCTGAATAAGTAATTAATCACTAATTAATTATTATTCCTTCTTAAATTTGACTAAATCCCTTAGGAATAATTACATATATACTTATTTGTTTATAATTCTAACTAATTCATGAGATATAAATAAATAATTATTTATTTATTATTCTAAATAAAAGTTTAAATACTTTTTCCCTCCTAAACAAATATAATAAAATATTCCAAGTGGAAATTACGAGAATGGGATCAATAATATTTGATTATTGCTCGTTATTCGAGGATAACTTAATATTTTTTTATAAATAGGAGGGTTTTCCATTCATTATTCACTCTTGATTATTTTGATTGTTGCACTCACTATTGTAACTCTGATTATTTTCATTGTCACACACTATATTTTTACTCGGCTTATGCATTATAGAGGAGAGAGACTTTACAGAAGGTGGAAGCGTTTGAGGATAGCCAAGAATCCATCCCATAGAGGGGGACTAGTAACATATATTTTTTCCCTTCGCAAGTGTTATAATAAATCATTCTTTACGTATCTGGTTTCCATTGGATGTTTTGGGGTTATTACTTTTTATTTCATTATTTAACTATGATTGCAACACAGATCATAATTTTAACAGGTTTTATTTCTACCAACAGTTGCAGATCTAGAATGTTTAACAGTCATTTCTATTGTTGAGATCATTTGTCATCCATGATCATAAGTGGGTTTTTTCGTACATCATTGAGAAGAAAACACTACAACAAATTGGCGATTTCGCTGGGTTTTATACTTCAGATCCAGGAACCTGGATGACCTTTGGTTTTTAGCTTAGGGTTTCTTCTTTTTTCAATTATATTAATGTTCCCAAGTGTTTTAACCCTAGATCTGATAAATTTCTGACTTCTGTCACCTTTCTAGTCATTTCTGCATGTCACAGGAACTAACCGCGGCAAAGGCGACACTTTTTTTATGAAATTTGTATACCAGAAATCTTCGAGTAGAAATCATAGTTTTCAGCCCAAAAGGTGAAATATAAGCTCTAGAACATAGTTTCCTAGCCAAAAAATGTGATTTCATCAAAAAACAGTTCAGAACCTGTGATTTCTGGGTTTTAGGGTTTTTCTTAGATCTATTTCTAAGATTTGCTGAGAGTTGTCTGCGAGGTGTTTGACCTCTGTCTCATCTCACTTAGGCCTTGATCCATTTTGTCTTACTTGTTGAAGTTGAATCTATCCTCCCTTAGGGCCTCTAATACACTTCGGCCTTTCTACGACGACTTTAGTTGAGTGAAAAGTCTGAGTTTTTGTAACACTTTCAACCACATTTTCTAGATTCGTAACCTTTTGTATGATATATGATAAGATAGGTTGCTACCATGCATAGTTTCACATTCAAACTTGCTTGTACATTCCCTTAGGGTCCCATTGGTTGCCCTAGGTGTTTCACCCATCTCCCTAACTTTCTGCAACAATCTTCCACTTTGGTATTTTACTATTGCTACACTACTTTCTCACAGCTTAGAGTCACTTGATCCCAGTCACACTGACATTCAAATCTCTTGACCGTCTTAGTGTATTTTTCATCGGTTTAGCCACCTATCAGTAAAGTGTTTGCAAACCCAGTTTGGGTGGGGTTTACTTAATTGTTTTGCTATTTATTTTCTGTTATTTATTTCAGTTTATTTGTAGCAAGACTTTTTTTATTTTTATTTTACAAACATGATCTTGGCTTAATCAATTAATACACTTGCACATGCAAGCACACCTTAAGTGAAGGGCTCTTGGTTTACATAGCCAAGCCAAGACTTAACATTATAAATTTATCTCAATGCATTAGAGATAGAAGATATATTGTTGATCACCCCTCACCCTTATCGTGTTCTATGTGTCCTTCCATCATTGCGCCAACAAGGGGTGTGTCGCAGAGACTATTACACCTTCACCCTCGATTTCTACTTGGGCGTATTACTCCTTCCCGTCGGGTTAGAATTCATAGCTCTCCGAGTCCCCATCTTGACTCTTCTCTTAATTCCTTGTCTGATTCTGAGCCTCCTACAGTACATATCGTCAACATTTCTGGACCCACAGCTGGTGCAGGAACCCAACCTAATGGTGGCTACAGTTCTACACTAGTAATCACATCAAGAGGAACAATGTCAGGAACTGTTTCAACAAACCCCATGTTCCCTTTCATGGTTGGGTTAAGTATACCAGATCTTAACCAGTTGATAAATGACCCTATAAACCATGATGTTGGTTGGTCCTCTATGCTGACTAAGCTTACCTCATACATCCCAAAGTTTGAGTGTATTTCTGGAGAGGATCTTACCAACCAATTTCAATCCTTCCATGTGTGGTCTTCATCCAACTCCATAACCAATGACTTCAATTGTCTTCAGCTCTTCCAAAACACGCTCACTAGAGACGTTGTAAAATGTTATGTAGACCAGCCCACCACCTCTCATTCCTTTTTTGTGATGCTTAATAAAGTGTTCATGTCCTATGTCCAGTTACATCTCTGATACAACACCAGTACTGAGATTTTGACCATCTTCCATCAACCCTCTACTACTCGCCTTTCTTACCATGTTGAAGAGTGTCGTCGAAGAAGGAGCGCATGCCATGCCTTGCCTTTCAAAGTTCATTTTTATCTAGATTGGTTTCTCAAGAGCCTTTTATCCCCCATCAAGAAAGATGTCGCGTCCCATTTTCGTGAGACCGAGGAAGAAGCTTCGTAGACTACTTTGACATATGATCTAATTTATGCTCTATCAGGTTATGTCTATACAATTATTCTAGACCTCCCTCATCCTGTAGTGCTAATGCACTGGGGGAATCTCACATCATCGACGGTATTTTTGGATCCGTTTCACACTTTTCCCCATATTCTCAGAAGAGTTATGGCTACCCGTAGGGGGGCACTAGTTCCTCCAAAATTTATGCCCCTTTTCATAGAAACATGTTTCCAGGGCCCCAACCCATCTACCAAACTGTTGCTCCTTCTTATGCATACCCTGGTGCTCCAGTCCCTCAAGCATTAGTGCCACAACCTCGATGCATCCCCAACCCTAGCAACCACCACCCTCTCAGGGTCAGGTGTTTGCGTAACATAGTGATACCAATCCCTATAATTTGAAGAAAACGAATAAGGGGAAGGGTAACAAGGGTAAGCAGGGTAAGTAAGGTAAACATCCTAGTGAACCCTAGGGGAACCAACCTAACACTAACAACTAGCAATAAGGCAGCCATACCAAGAAAAATAAGGCTATTCATATGAATAAGCCTTGTGCATGTTGTGGTGTACATGGCCACTACACAAATGAGTGTCGTCTTTTACCCTAGATGTGCCAACTATGGGAATCTCAAGTAGCTTCTCGAGGTCAACAATTGCCTTAGAATATTGTGCCACCTCAAGCGGCCGTGCTCACAAATCCTTTCCCTCAGCAAGGATTTGTTGTTACTCAACACCAGGTAGGTCAAGTAACCCACCTCCCCCAACCTTCTCATCCTAGTGACTACCAGATCCTGATGATGAACTCTTATGAGGTTAACCCCTCCCATATCAACCTACAAAATCGGTCATGTCAATATGACAATCCCTCCACCTTGTCAGCTACCGAGTCCAAACCCAATGTGTCCGCTGAGCCTCTTATGACACCCAATGGTCCTTTACAGATCCCTCAACACCAAAGGTAAGGCCATTCCCAAGATCCCAAATGGACCATTAAGCCGTAATGTGCCTTCTAATAGAGCTACCCATACGTACAATATAGTAGACAACTTGGCACAATCACCTGCCACCATATCAACACTGGAAGTCCTCCACTCATGCCCTTCCCAAAAGAAGGCTCTACTAACTACCTTGGGTGTAGTGGACCATTTCGACAATTGCTTGATTGTCTTCCCAGTTGATACATTAGAGCATCCCCCATTTCCTTCATCTGTTGCTTTCCAGATACCAGTTAGAGTTCATAATTCAATCATCTCCAGATGCATTATTGATTAAGGCACGCCCACCTATGTGATATTTGCTACTGTTTAGAAACAACTCAAGTCACCTAAGTTGTCACCTTCCACCATCACCTTGCATGCTTGGGATGGACACTCCTCCAAGTCCCTTGGCATGTACCACAACTATCTAGTGACCCTTGTGGGGAAGATTGTCCATGTCGATATCGAAGTCATCGCCTCCCCTTTGGATTACAATATTCTCTTAGGCCATAGTTACAAATATGCCATATCATTTGTCATGTATGTGGTGTTCCACAAGATGCACTTCCCCAATGAAGGGAAGATCATTACCATTTATCAATTTACTTACTATGAGTTGGCATCCGTGACCTCCCCCTAGTCTATCATCTCATAAGTATCCAATAAATAGTCATCCACTCCTTCCACCACTATCTCGCCTGGATTCTATTAAGACTCCTCATTGGTGGGTGCCTTCCCTGGTGCCCCCTCCCCGCCACCCCATTTCGAAACCTAGCTCCAGGAGTGTTTGCATGTTACAAGCATCACAAGCTGCCCTTAAGAAGTTCAGTACACCTGATCGACAGCCAGCTCCGTAGCATATTATTGTTTCTCTTCTAGCTGATCCCTCTAGACCCACTGCCTCGACACCTCCTCTGTTTGTCGGTGCCTCTCCTATGTTCCCTCTAGGAACTGTTCCTCTAGGTGTCAACCATTCAAGAGCTATTCTGCGAGGGCATTATCCTGTCGGCCAGATACCTTTCTTATTCTCCCCTTCGGGAGTTTTTACTATACTTGTCATGGCTTTGATTGTGCTTCCTAACATGACACTAGGGATCCCAGTATGGTACATAAATCCCCCTGGTTATCCAAGATCGTATCACACTTTGACCCTAGTTCAACCAACCCCCATGACCCCTGTCGCTGCTCTAGTACCATCACAACCTCAATAGGAACCAGCACTTGTTGTGAAAGAATCTAGCCAAGGGGCAAAGCCAAAAGGAAAGATTCGAAGGACAAGGCTCCCCAAGCTCCTCCAGCCCCTAAGGCCCCAAAGCCATGTGCTTTGTATGAATTTGTTGGGCATGCCACCAACAATTGTCCCTAACTTCCTAAACTTAAACATTTGGTTCATTAAGTGTTCCTTGAATTGAATATTTCGAAAGTCCACGTTGACATACCAGCCCCACCTAAGAAACTCAAAATGCTTCACACAAACCACCCTTGTGCCCTTTATGATCTTCATGGTCACTATTCAGATTGTTTCCCTTATCTTAATGAGTTTCAAAATTGCCTTGCGGCAATTCATGAATACAAGAACACTTGTAGTAGAGCCTCTACTCCTCTACTTGTGGAGTGTGGTACCACAAGTCAGCTAGAACATGGGAACTCTAGCCCTGCTATTGTGATCCCTCCCCCCGATGTCATGATGGCAAACACCACAGGCGCCATGCTTTACTTGTTTTCATCCTTGAGTTCCTTGCGGAGAAACCTTTCGAAGATTGTTTCATGTGTTTCTATTGAACCTCCTTCAAAAGAATCCCACGTCTCAACTTCAGTAGACCCTCCATTTACTAGTCCATCGTCTACCATTCTAGTGGATGCGTAAGTGAAACTTATCTCTTAGGTTGATGTACCAGGTAATGTCGCCATGTCATGTAGTTAGTATTCCTCCCACCCACCCATATTCTAGCCTAATGAGGACACCATGAAAGCTATGACTACCCTTGATTACCCCTACATTTGAATAAGGGGGCACTTACCTAAGAGGATTTCAAAGGCAATCTCCTTCACAATTCTCCCAATGCACTCTACCTATAGAAATGTTTCTCAAAACACATCCCATAGATTTGCGAGTCTTTATTTCTACCATGTATTTAGTTTGATTACATCATCTCAGCTGTTCTCTTTTGCACCTTTCATATGGATCCATCATCCACACTGTATATCAGCCATGCCGATGGCGCTAGTTTCTTTTCCTAGAATCTACCCTCGACAGCCTGGGCCATTTTTAACCCCTTGCATACGTTAGTCCTGTAAAATGGTGTGTGAATTGGATTTTCCACCAATAATCAGGTTGAATATGATGAAGTGATAGGATTGTTAGTCGATGCCCTCGCTCATCACATCATTCATTTTCATGTTCATTTAGATTCCTTGCTACTTGTCATGTAATTGAAAGGTGTGTATAATGTACATAACTAAGTCCTATGTAGAAAATATCTACGAGTGAAGATATTAGTACATGAATTCGGAACCATTACGTTCAATCTTGTACCTACAGCCAAAAATCACTATGTAGATAACATTGCAAACAATATTCTAGATTGGCATTTATCACATGTATACCACGGGAGATAACCACACAAATGGTGAACCATCATTGTCATACAAAATGCATAATCATATTACGTATCATATAAGTATTTTAAGTCCACCACTTTAAATACATCCAGTACATCCATAGCATACTGGGGGGGCACATAGGCCCCTACATCGCCTTTGGAGGATATCATGCCAAGATGGGTTGAGATGCTTGAATCCTTTTTTCGAGCACTGGAAACACAATGATGCTCCACAAACTCCTCATGCTAGGGTGCATCGTTCCCACCTTTGCATACCAGATCAACATCCCATGCTTGAGGGTATGATGATTTTCGCTTGGCTATCCTCTCACACAAGCCTCAGACTAAATCCCATTGAATCTAGGTATGGCTAATTCTCCTCCTATTCCTTGGATATTTTGTCCTACCGGCCTCTCTGGCAAGCCATATGCACATTGCATATCGTAGAGATTTGATACCATATCTTCAAATATTCTACTCTATATCACCTAGTCCCATGTTTGAGTTAGTGGGTGAAGATGATTCTAGACATCCTTTACTAGTTCATTCTCATTTTTTGCTACCCTGAATTCTTCACTAGGAACCATCGTTCTAAGAAGAATTAAGGCCATATTTAGATAAGTAAGGCCACTTTCCTGAAATGCATAGATCCCAATTCAGATGGTTGGCCTGTCCACTATGAACACCAAAATATTTAGGGCCTTTTCCTCCTCTCCAAATTCACCACATCTCACTTAGCAAATGAATCCAAATTGGAGGGAGAACACCCTTTTATAAGAAAACCCATAGTTTTTTTGTCACCCATTAGAGTTAGACTGTAGCTTAGTTTGATGAACTATTAGCACTATTGGAAATCTCCAACCGAGCTCTATAATGGGTCTTCTTCAGTTTTTGATTATTTGACACTTAACGAGGACGCCTTTTCTCCAAGAAGGGTCACTTCTCCTCGTCTTAAAATTGAATTTCATCATAAAGTGACACTTTTACTTTGAGTTCCACCTCCTCTTAATACATTTCATACTATATGTTGATCTTCGTCATGAGTAACCATCATTTGCTTATGTTTTCATGGTCCCCATCGGGCCTAGTCTATGTGGTATTGTCATTGAGTCACTCTTGTTTAGAGCACCTACGATGAGTCACCCTTGCATTCTTGTAGTCTATTTCATGTCCCATCATATCATGCCATAGTATTCCAATCATATTTTCATACCGTTCATCCTGTGTTGCCCATTTTGGCAACCAGTCACACTGTACCCATCCCTGCTGGAGGTTAGTCAGTCGCTGCCAGGTCAACCATGCACTTTATGCTCTGACAAGGGAAGTCATTTGTTTGTCCCTAAGTCCTAATTTCCCCATTATCTGTGGTGTCAGTCCATCAGTCACATTACTATTTTCCATCGTGCTTTTGTTGAGGATCCTCATTTCCTCATCTATGGCGAGCCTTGTTCTATTGATATCAGCTCATTTATTCCATAAGAATGACATTAAGGGCAGTGTATCTCAGTTCCAACTTCCATTCTTATTCGATGCCTTGGATCAAGCAAAGGGTCTCATTATTTCCCTTTGACTTGGTCATTTCAGGTTCGTGATCCATACACTTGATGGTCTAGTGATGTAGCAGATTGTACCAGTGATTCCCAGGTGTGCGTGAGATGTTTCAGACCTCATGAGGGGGTGGCCTTCAGGTAGCCCCCCACATGCCCGGATGCATACCTACTATGCTACAACCTCAGATATAGTTCCACAAAGTTGATGGTTTCGATTCTTATAGATCGCAGTGTTCATAGAATGCATGTCTCCTCCAAATGATCCATTCAGGTTTGTAGAGCCCTTCCTTGTTCAACAGGGCTTCTGTAGTTGTTCTATGCTTCCTCCCACCCATTTTTTTAGGGAAGGGACTTTGTATCTCTTGTACTAAAAAATTATTGTATTCAGTCCTAGCTCATGTTTTTACCAGGTGCATTATGTATAAGCAACACATTGTATTATTTTCTGGCTTTGTTATGTGAGTGTGTCATGTACCATTCAACATGAACTTTATTGCTCAGTTTCATATTTCTGGGAGAACCAATTTTTCGTACTAAGTTATCACGGTGGGTATGAGTATGCCTCCCCTACGTCATTGAGGTCTAATACTACAACAAGAAAAGCGACTTGCATTAGTCTCACCCCCTTTGTCACTATCCTCTCTCAGCATCAGCTTCATTTGTCTTTCTCTTTCTCTTTCTCCTTGACTCACCTATGTTGTCTCAATGATTATGACTTTACAATGTACTTTGGTCATTCACTTTTCCGCTAACATTCATATGTTGGGGGGAAATCTGTTATCACCAAAAAATTGTTCATCTAGCCAAATTTGCTAGATGGATTGAGGTACACCATGTAATGCGAATATTACCACAATAAAATTTCTTTCACTGTGAGAAATTACCTCATAAATCACTTTTATTAAGTAAATTATAGTTAAACCCATGAAGAAAAATTAAATAAATCATTATTTATTTGAATTTCTTCTGGGAATAATTAATTTAAGCACTATTTTATTATTATTCCTTGTCAAATTTGACCCAATCGTGAAAAATAAATAAATAAATCATTATTTATATTATTTTTCTCTAAGAATCACTAATTAGTTATTATTGTTTGTTAAATTTGACTAAATCCCTTAGGAAAAATTAAATAAATCCTTATTTGTTTATTATTCCTTAACTAATTCATTGAGATAATAAATAAATAATTTATTTATTTATTATTCCTAAATAAATTTTTAAAATTTTTTTCCCTCCTAAACAAATATAATAAAATATACCAAGTGGCAATTCCAAGAATGGTATCAATAATATTTTATTATTACTTATTATTTGAGGATAACTCAATATTTTGTTATAGATAGGAGGGTTTTCCATTCATTATTCACTTTTGATTATTTTAATTATTGCACTCACTTTTGTAACTCTAATTATTTTCATTCTTGCAAACCATATTTTTGCCATGTTTATGCATTATAGAGGAGAGGGACTCTACAGAAGCTTAAAGAATTTGAGGATAACCCATCCCATAGAGGGGGACTGGTAACATATATTTCTTCCCTTCACAGGTGTTATAATAAAATCATTCTTTACATATCTGGTTTCCTTTGGATGTTTTGGGGTTATTACTCTTTATTTCATTGTTTAACTATGATTGCATCCTAGATCACAATTTGGGCAGGTTTTGTTTCTATCAATAGCTACAGATCTAGAATGTTTAGTAGTCGTTTCTATTGTTGAGATCGTTTCTCATCCATGATCTTAAGTGGGTTCTTTTCATACATCATTCAGAAGAAAACACTACAACACAGAGGTAAGCTAATATTAAAATGCTTTGCTTCTGGTAGAGTTGGCCATTATCTTACCAAATGTCCTCATAAAGATAAATATTAAAAAGGAAAGGAATATATAAAAGGAAATAGAAAATAGGTTGTCAATAGAAGAAGTTTCTATACCCATGAAGATAGTGATGGATTATCTAATATTGAAGAAGATGAAACTAAAAAAGATTTTAAACTACTCATGGCTTATGATAATGATAATTTTTTGGGTGCCTTAGAAGAGGAAGACTTTCTTGAAGAAATCAAAAGACCCAAAATGTATTTGGAAGAAAATAATATGATCATAGACACGTTGACACAACAACTCACTAATGTAGACAAGCATAATGAGAAACTAGAATGTGAAGTTCTGGGTTTAAAAAAAGAACTTGAGAGGACAAAATCTCTTAATCTTAGATTTTCTAAAGGATTAGAAACTTTAAATGAAATCATCAAATTTCAGTGTTCCCCTCTTATAAAGACAAGTCTTCATATACTGAAAAATCATCCCAATCACAAAATCCACCAGCCTCCACCTGACGCTATCTTGATGCCACAAGGATCAGTGAACAATATGTCAATCATCTGCAAAAGCCTAAAAGTACTCATAAGGTAAATCATGGTCAATTTACTCCAAGGATGAACATCAATAGAATCATCAACCAAGAGGTAAACAATGCCAAAAGATTATATGATCACATAAACTTTTTTAATGGACACTATTTTTCATGCAATAACTTTAGGCATAAGGTTGCTCAATGTGTTTCTTACAAAACTATCATGACTAGAGAAACACAAAATCAACGGAGCGTAGCAGGAATCAAGAAATTTTCCTATAATAACTTTTCTCCTCATGAAGATGAAATTTAATGTTCATTTTGTAATAACTTTGGTCATGAAGAATCTAAATGCAGGAGAAAAATTTAGGCCAACACTTCAAAAAGAGCAAACATCATCAAATTCCAAGGTATGGAGAAAGAAGGAATTTCAATCAGAAAGATGTGGCATAGATTTGTTTGCAGAAGGACAAGAGAATTAATGGTACATTGACAACGGATGCTCCGAACACATGACAGGTGATAAAGAAAAACTTTATTCATATAATTCTTTAGAAAAGGAAAATAATATCTCCTTTGGAAATGAGACTACAACTATCATTAAAGGTAAATGTTTTGTTTATTTGAAAGAAAAGGTTAAAGATGGAAATGACATGTATGTTCATGGATTAAAATATAACTTGTTGAGTGTTAGTGAAATGTGTGATGAAGGAAATGAACTTGTGTTTCGATCAAATGGATGTGTGGTTCATGAGCTTGATACATGAAAGACTGTAATCAACGGTATAAGAACGCCAAACAATTTATACATACTCAAAGGAGGACAAAATCAATGCTATCTAAGCAAAACAGATGAAAACTAGTTGTGGCATAGAAGATTGGGACATGTAAGATTTTCTCAAATAAGAAAATAATGTAGGCTCAAGTTGGTCTATGATCTTCTAGATATCAGCATCTCAGGAAATAACATATATAAACCATGTCAAGTTGGTAAGCAAACTAGAGTTCATTTCAGTGGAAAGGAAGGATCAATAAGTAAGCCTCTTGAACTCATTCATACTGATTTATGTGGACCGACAAAGAAAAAGTCACCTTGTGGAGAAGAATACTTTAGTTTATTCATTTATGAGTTTTCTAGAATGTGTTGGATAGGTCTACTAGAGCATGAAGATGAAGCATTTGAAAAATTTAAATCCTTCAAAGATTTAATTGAAAATGAATTGGATTGAGAAATCAAATGTCTCATATATGATCGAGGGGGGGAATTCATATCAGATGAATTCTTTGATTTTTGTGAACAACATAGAAGAAAAAGGAAATTATCTATTTCTAGAACTCTTCAACAAAATGGTGTAGTAGAAAGAATGAACAGAACAGTTCAACAAATGGCTCGAGCTATGCTTGACGAATTTGGAACTCTTGCCACCTTCTGGGGTGAGGCTACATTTACTGTTGTGACTATTCTCGACAGAGCTAATGTTCAGGTAAATAGTAATCAAACTCCATATGAAATTTGGTATGGTAAGCTTCCTACTATAAAACGCTTTAGAGTTTTTGGAAGGAAATGTTTCATTAAAAATACTGATGACAATCTTGGTAAGTTTGAACCTAGAGTAGACGAATGAATTCTTCTTGGTTATTCATGCAAAAGAAAAGGATACAAATGTTATCACAAAAGACTTCGGAAAATTGCTGAATGCATCGATAGTAATTAATGAAGCATGCCGAAATACAGAACATATGAAATCAACAAAGGAATATGACAATGAGTAAGATGGTGAATTATTTCCCATATCAAATCAAAATGATATAGAGGAAGAATGTTATGTACCTAGGGGGGGTAATATGGGGTACCGAGGGAGGTACCCAAGGTAATAATATAATAATGGGATGGGCCATAGTAATAAATAAGGTGGTTAACCCATGTCATGTAAGGGACCACAAGTAGTTAATAATAATGTAATGGGTCCATGGTATTAGTTGATATGTACCTAGGGGGGGTAATATGGGGTACCGAGGGAGGTACCCAAGGTAATAATATAATAATGGGATGGGCCATAGTAATAAATAAGGTGGTTAACC
>APFE030577069.1:0-10914 GCA_000404065.3 Pinus taeda | reverse complement strand
ACAAAAGATCCCAAGAATCAGAAGGTATTTACATTACAACATATATCAACAAAATATTTTAACTAAAACCAATAAACTCGTCCTTATTTTCCCCAATCAACAACATCCAAAACTATGCTTGTCATTCCTCTGTGAGTGAAGAGGCTTCTTCTTATCAGGAACCACACTAGGAGCAACACCTCCAAGAGAAAGTTGAGCACTGCCAACCATACAATTCCCTAGAGTTGTAACTCGAGTGCTGAGTGCAATAACTTCCTCATGGAATTCATTCAAAGAAATTTCTAGACTACTCAAAAGTTAGAGGAACTTAGCTTCTAATAATATTTGTGAAGACTAGCATTGTCTCTCATCCATGTCATCCTGTTGTTTCCTAGAAAGTGCATGGTGATGAAATTAACTCCAACCCACTTCTCAGAGAAAGAAACTCCATATCCATATTGAATTCAAGTCGCTCCCACCAAATAAGAATTAAATTCTTATGCCTCATTTTGCAGATGAGAAGAAATATTTCGAGACACATAATAAGGTGGAGGGGACACCTAGAGGAAAATTTTAAAGTCCGACTTCAGAAATTAATAAATAGCTAGATCCCAATACCACTTATCCTTTTATCAAGATTCATAGACCATTTAGAGTAGGAGGAAAATGTCTCATCTTCGCTTCCAACAAATTTCCGTATGTGTCAAAATTTGAATGAAAGTGAATACGCCTTGGGACTCTCGTCATGACTTTGGTATATAGATGATTTTAAATTTTTGTTGATCCAAATATAATATTCCTTGGCCCAAATAGAGCCTTTTTTCCAAAATGTCTGCCACTGAATTCAATTGTCAGCAAACATGGAAAAAATTCCATATGCTTGAATTGAGAGGCAAGTAAGAGAATCCTTTGGAGAATAAGAGGGAAAAAAAAGCTCGAATCCATCATAGCATAGACCACCTAAAGAATTATAATCATTGAATCAATAAAGACTAGAATATTGTTAAAATTTATTTCCAAAGAAGTTTCTAGACCCTTCCATAGAGCAAGAAACTCCATTTCATGGGAGTGACTGAGGCTCTAGAGCAGTGAAGTGTCAAGTTGTCTCAGGGGTTAATCACTTAGAAGGGTTTGGTTGTATCTTGTAGCTTTTGTGACATGTGAAACAGGACAGATTGATTGTGTTGGGTTGGTTCCATTTCCTTAACTATACATGGGGTGTTGAATGAGATTGTAGTAGTCGCTCATCACATGTTTACCCCAACAGACTGGTTAACTTGAGTAAATTTGGGAGGAGGGTGTTATAGAATCAAAGAAATTTTTGTAAGGAGTTCCTTAACATAACACCCTTTCACTATCAATCCAAAGCCTCATGGTAAACAAAGGAACATGATTTCTTTTTTTTTAAGAAACAGTTAAGGGTTTTGCATTAATAATACTAGATTATCAGCTAGAAGCCTTAAAACATCTTTTTTTCTCTGACAATGTAAATATTCACCAGACCATACAAAATTAGTGTCATCTCTAGGATTTCATTTCTTCCGTATTCTAAATACATATATTTTTTATGAATATATAGAAGATCCCAAGTATCAAAAGGTATTTACATTACAACATATATCAACAAAATATTTTAACTAAAACCAATAAACCCGTCCTTAGTTTCCCCTATCAACATCGTCCAAAACTAGGCTTTTCATTCCTCTGTGAGTGAAGAGGCTTCTTCCTATCAGGAACCACACTAGGAGAAACACCTCCAAGAGAACGTTGAGCACTGCTAACCATACAATTCCCTAGAGTTGTAACCCGAGTGCTAAGTGCAATAACTTCCTCATGGAATTCATTCAAAGAAATTTCCAGACTACTCAGAAGTTAGAGGAACTTATCTTCTAATAATAGATGTGAAGACTAGCATTGTCTCTCGTCCATGTCATTCTGTTGTTTCCTAGAAACTTCAACAACACCTCAATGAGACCCAAAAATTTAAGAAACAAAGAACCAACATCAAGGCTTTCTAGAAGACAATGAGATTGTTCCATTTCAGGTAAGGACCACTTAACCTGACTTGCAAAAGAACTAACAAGCTTAACCCACACCCCAAGACCAACAAGGAAAGGCTTCCAAAGAATTTTCTAGAGTTCCACATAGTCTATTATATAATTGAGACTGAAACACGGCCATGAGCCATACTGAGGAAACTTTTCATATCCAACCCAAAATCCTCTCGAGTATGATGAATAGACTGATGATTGAAAGTTTAGGGTGATGAAATTAACTCCAACCCACTTCTCAGAGAAAGAAACTCCATAGCCATATTGAATTCCAGTCGCTTCGACAAAATAAGTATTAAATTCTTATGCTTCATTTTGCAGATGAGAGGAAATATTTCGAGACACATAATAAGGTGCATGGGACACCTAGAAGAAAATTTTGAAGACTAATGTCAGAAATTAATAAATATCTAGATCCCTATACCGCTTATCCTTTTAACAAGAGTCATAGACCATTTAGAGTGGGACGAAGATGTCCCATCCCCATTTCGAGACAAATTTCCATAAGTATCAACATTTGAATGAAAGTGAATATGCCTTGGGACTCTCGTCATGACTATGGTATATAAATGATTTTGAAATTTCTTTAATCCAAATATAATCTTCCTTGGCCCAACACGGAGCCTTTATTTTGCAAAATGTTTGCCATTGAATTCAAATGTCTTCAAACATGGAAAAAATTCCATATGTTCAAATTGAGAGGTAAGTAAGAGAATCCTTTGGAGAATAAGAGGGCAAAAAAGCTCGACTCCATCATAGCAATGACCACCTAACAAATTATAATCATTGAATCAATGAAGACTAGAATAAAGTAAAAATTAATTTCGAAAGAGGTTTCTAGACCCTTCCATAGAGAAAGAAACTCCACTTGGTTGTTTGTCACATGACCAAGACCCCATGCAAATTGTGCCAAAATTTTTTCGTTCGGGTTGAATAATGCCCCTCTTACTCTTGCCTCCACCATAAAGGAACATGATTGTTAAAATAACAAATATGACGCATTGTGTAGGATAGTTGAATTCCATAATGATTAGTTACGCTACACTAGAAGCATCAACATTCTCCACCATGGAAACAATTCAAATTTTACTCGAAAACCTTTTTATTATCTTTAAAAAAGATTAAACATAAAAGTTTAATTACATACCTTAACTTATATATTTCCTTTATTATGAGGTATATAATGTCATTTCCCATTCCTTTTAGCCTTAGAATTTGATGTTTTGCTACGAGGTAACCCTTTCATACTTTGAGGTTGTTGGTGAAGCTTCTCTTGGATCTACATGAATAAACTCAGCATGGTTTCAATTGTTTTCTGGTTTTTATAATAGACAAATAACTTAAATTGTGCATCTTATTCACATAACTTAATAGGCATGTTTTTTCGTTTGGGTTTATCTTAGTTGGTTGGGAGAAATAATTGTTGTCCTCCACACCTAGGTTCAATTCTTGCAAGCCACATGTTGAGGTTTATTGTAATGGATTTGAGCTCTATTGTTGAGTCTGATTAGTACCTAGCGGACCAAAACATGTATGTTCTTCATATGGAATATAAAAAAATTGTCATAAAGAGGGGAGGGAAGAAAAACATATGAGATTTGTTTCGGTTTTTGAATTCCATTACCCACATTATTAATGTTTCCATTTTATGGTATTTTAGACATCATAATGTTCAATTCAACCAACTCTGATGGTGTAAGACAACTATAAGTAATCAAAATTTGTTTTAGTATTTTTGTATATTGAAATATCTATTAATCGATCAAGTAATGAGTAATTATATTGAAATGAGTGCAAACATTATCATGTTAGCATTGTACTATCTATAGTGTATTTTGAATCTATAGTGGCATAAAATGTTGGTGTATGTTTGAATCTATAGTAGTACAAAGGGTTAGCCCTTGCATACATTTAGCTATTTATGGCTTTTTGCCACACTTACACTAGTATGGCCACTTTGTTTTAAAGGCCAAACTTATTGGTACATAAGGTTTCCATGATATATTGTATTTTTTCCCATGTTACAAATCTCAGGGAAAGCCCTTGGATAATTTCCCTCATTTTGAAGATGATACATAGGGAAAACCCTAGATTATTAAGGCCACAAGGCGAGTCGAGAACAATGATGAAAGCCATTAGAGAAATATACTATATATGAGCTCAACATGTCACTTGTGGGAATCGAACCTAGGTGGGGAGGATGATAGCCATTCCTCTAGCCACCTGAGATAAATCCAATTGTATGTTAATGCATTAACTTTCTTCTTGGAAATTTATTTGAAATTTTTGAAAAGGGATGGAAGATGCTTTCATACTTATCTTCATTTTGGAGATTTAGTTTAAACCACAATTTGTTGTGACTATTTCTCTTTATCATATTAACTTTTTCGTTTCTTTTTCTATCAAGATAACTAGAAAGTTGGATAAAGATCTCACTTTCTAACACTTAGTTTCATAAAGTGTATATGGACAAGGAAGTAGTTCTATTGTAAAACTTCCCTCTTTTTTTTTTGTATGTAGAGGATCCAAAATTGGATAGGATGAGAAAAGATCCCACTCCCAGCTATATTTTATTTTATAATCCTAATAAATACATATGTGATATGAGATAGTGCAATTTCAAAATCGGTAGCATTATTAGTGAAGGAAACTTGTGAAGATGAGAAATCACGATTCTCTAAAGCCAAAGAAACTTAACAAGTTCCATTTATTGCAATACTATGTTATACATTATGTTGGAAAGAAATCTAATACATCCACTTCTACTTAGAGGGTTCTAAATCATTCTCCTTCTACATGGATTTATTGTCTTAATATACTCTTTACTTGAACATTCTTTGTTATCTTCCATTCATTAATTGAGTTATGCACTTTTCTTTCATATTTTTAGTTCATGTTTTTATTATTCCTTGATTAAGTTTTGGGCATATTATGCATATAAAAATTCATTAATGAGGTTAATATTGTGTCAATAACATACATTAGGGGAGGCTTTATGAGGGTTTTGAGTACAAATCATTATCACTAATAAAGTGAAGAGATGGATATATATGTTATCCATAGAGATCATTTTTAAGCCATAATTATATACTTCAAATGATACTATAAGAAAATGAAAACGAGATAATTGATTCAAAGGCATAACTGTAGCCTTGTCTTGAGAAGCATATTGTGTTATAAAATGGGCCATTATATTTGTTTCACCTTTCTATAATGTAAAAACAAATAGAATATGTGTCATAAAGAGAATTAAAAATAGGTCTTTCTGATTTTTTACTGAATTGTTGGTTATGGGATAGTGCTTTCAAATATAACAGAAGAGAGACATAACTAAAATGATAAAATTGAAAATCACATACATGAAAAACACAATTGGGTTTTGGAAAATGTGAGTGAAATACATTTATATTTTTCTTGGGAAAAATCAATTAAAATGTAAAAACCTCCCAACAGATTACGTATAAATCATGAAGGTGCAAGTTCAAAGGATATTTTTCTTGAATGAATATCACTAATTAGATGAAGATGTTAACTTTCAAAGAGAAAAGTTACTCAAATGCAATGTAACACTACTCATGGTGCACCAATTCCTGGAATTGAATATTGAACAACTATTAAATTTCATATTTATAATTATTTCTCTTTATACTCAACATTTCTTTACACCTTTGGACCAATAAATAGGTTAAAACATGGTTAAAATAAAGTAAATTTAGCTCTTAAAAATAATTAAACAAAATAACTTTTATAAAACATTAAAAGTAGAAGCTCCTAAATGAGTAATTATGAATGGTAACTCTATTAACTTTTTCATCTAACTATTTTCAAAATTTTATTTGGGTGTAGATAATATATATATATAATCAACACCCATAGAAACTGAATCACTCTTATTCACACCATAGAAACCGAATAACGCAGGTAAAAAAACTACAGCAATATAAAAAATGGTTTAATGGATGGTAATTAATGGATGGTAATTAGAAAATTGGTTTAATGAGTAATAATTAAAAGATTGGTTAAAGGTGAATTTGAACACAACGGTCCAAAAAAACAATAATAAAACCCATTAATGCATTAGTTATTATACACTCGCCCGCGCGCGTGAGGAATTAAGAATGTGAGGGATCGGTGGTTGTATACTTTGCCCCTAGTGAATGAAGAATGAGAGGGATCGGTGGAATGAGAGGAGGAAATTCACCAAAGAAGAGGAGGTGATCGAAGTTTTTGCAGTCCGAAAATAGCAGCAAGGCGATCTGAGTGATCTGAGGTAATTCTCTGTTCCTTTAATTTGTTTTGTCTATTTCATGTTCAATCTCTCTCAAGGTTTTTGATGTAAAGTTGTCTGTCTTATGGAGCGCTCCATAATGTTCTGTGTAGTGTTGTATGCATCCATGTCCTGTCCTGTGTAGTGTTGTGGTATGTTTGTAATGTGGGTTGTGTAGTGTTGTGGTATGGTTGTTTTGTGTGTCTGTTAAGTGAAGTGTTGTGGTATGTTTGTAATGTGGGTTGTGTAGTGTTGTGGTATGGTTGTTTTGTGTGTCTGTTAAGTGAGAGAGAAAGTCCAAGCTGAGGAGAGTATCCATGCAGGGGTGGTTGAAGGGCCAACTTGATCAATGCATTCAGAGTGAGTTGGTACCCATGGCAACATTTTCTTGAATTACTTTTAAATTCATTCTCCGCCATTTGTTTTTGTTTTTTTTATGAGTTGGAATTTTATATACCGGAGGAGCTGGAGGAGCTGGAGTGACGAGTTTGCAGCTCTTTTTTAACGGCCTGTTTCCAGAGTTTCAATAACAAATGAAAGATTCTTAAGAAGCAAGGTTAGTAGTAATTGCGAATGGCCTTGTTCTCCTGTGTTTCTTGGTGCAGTTTACAAATATCTCTATGATATATTTACAGAACATGTCAATTGCAGAAGAGTTATGTCAATTGAGCTAGTTTTAGTCTATGTGTCGATCTGTGTTCACATAGAGGATGTTCACATGTGAGATATTCCATGTAAGGAGTAAGGTTTCCCATAAATATTTTCGAGTATTGACAACATTGGTTTCTCATTTCATGGCTGCGCTGCTTGTTAGAGCATTGGTCTCTCCTAACCCCCAATTGAGCATTGGTCTCTCCTAACGCCCTATTGAGCTCCTCCTTTTCTCATTTCATGGTTGCGCTGTTTGTTACAGCATTGGTCTCTCCAAACCCCCAATTGAGCTCCAAGCGTCCAATTGAGCTCCTCCTTTTCTCATTTCATGTCTACGTTGTTTGTTACAACATTGGTCTCTCCAGACCCCGAATTAAGCTCCAATTAAGCTCCAAACGCCCAATTGTACTCCTCCTTGAACTCCTCCTTTTCACATTTCATGCATGCGCATCCATTTTCTTTAGATGTGTTGAACACATTACGTTCTATTACTATGCTAGATCTCACCTATAATACAATCAAGGCTGTAGAATCTTTGAGAGCTTTGAGACGTTGCTCCTATCATACAATCAGTTGGAGGGGGCAATACCATCTCAACTGTATAACTCGTCGACTTCTCTGAAGCAAGTGGAGTTACGAACAAATCAGTTCCATGACAGCCTTCCCCATCCACCATGATTCATATCCATAAGAGTTGCATAATCCGATGAAGTCGAAGTTCGTTAAAGAGTGCTAACACCAGTCATAAGAACAACTAATTTAGGTAGCACAATCGGTAGTTTCTCAAGTAGCGTGGGTAGATTAAGTAGGAAATTGAGAAGGTGGTTAGTCAGTTGAGAGGCACCGTCAAAATCCTTACACAGCAAAACCCTACAGAGCCAGATCAACACATTCGTGAGAAAGACCCAGCCCTTTCTGTTGATTGTGCAATTCAGAAGCGAGAGCTCGAATAAACCCCAGAAATGCTCGCCGTAAGGCTGCATAGCCTACATAGCCTACTTACAGATCCAATTCTAGACCCGTACGGCGTAGCTACATAGCCTACTTGTAGATCCAATTGTAGACCCATAGCTACATAGCCTACTTGCAGATCCAATTCTAGACCCATAGCTACATAGCCTACTTGCAGATTTCTGTTTAATAGAAAAATTCAATGAATCTTTTTGCTTTGTTAAGAAAGCACGGTGAAATTACTTTTGATGGCGTTTTCTTACTCCGTTTTGAATATCACAAAAAACGAATTATGTGGATGGTTGTGATTGTTTGGGGATGCGTGCTGGAGTTTGAGGCATTTTCAATATCGTTATGGCATTTTCTTGAAATATTACTATTTCATCCATAGATACCTGTAATTCTTGAAATTACGGACGGTCACTGATTGTGTGAATAATAACCTGTAATACATTTGCTCTGTGAGCAAGATATTCGGTGTACATATGTTGTGTATCTAGAAGGCCGAACGCACACACACCATAGCTGTTTTCAAAAACTACATTTATTCCTATTTCTATTATGATTTCTCCTACGTACTGTCCTCACTGCCTTGGTGATACTATTGATATTATGACTTCTCTTACCTACTGTCCTCACTGCCTTGGTGATACTATTTATATTATGATTTCTATAATCGATGGGGGAGAGCACTACCTTGGTCATCCTTGCTCTATGCCATTTCTGTTTGTGAACATTTGTCCATTTCTATAATATCTACTACCCACCTAGTGGTCATCCCTGCTATATGGAATTTCATTTCAGTCAGGATTTTTCGTATTCGAATTATTTAGTTCTTCGTTCAGGCGAGGACCGTTTGAATTTAATACCCTGAACTTGATGGGTATATTTAGTCTTTTAGATGCAGGATTTAGTCTATTATATATTAGAGAGACAGGCCCCTGTAATATACCTGTAGCTTTGGGTTAGCATTTGAAGGGGAATGAGTCTGTAGCTTTGGGTTAGCATTTGAAGGGGAATGAGTGGTCGTCATTAAGGAGGATTGTAGATGGTTGGTGATTAATATTTATTTTGACTGCTTATATCATGTACCAGATCATCGTTCATATTCATGTGCATGTAAGTGGAACGTTCCTCTGTTTTCTCTCGATTTCACTGTAAATGGTTCAACATTCCTCTGTTTTCCCTTGACTTCACTGTAGATGGTTCAACATTCCTCTATTTTCCTTTGACTTCACTGTAGATGGTTCAACATTCATATGCACATGAGAGTGTCTCCTTTATTATTGAGGAACAAGAAGGCTTCGCTGATTACATTGAAAATATGCATCAACAACCAAGAAACTGTTTCAACATGGATTGGGAAGCCTTTTCTTTTTTGGCAAAATCCCTGCTAAACGCACTGCTCGCCCAAAAACCATTTGAGAAATATTTGACCAATTTCACCCACAGGAAGGAGGGACAAGTGGAGCGCAGTCCCAAAACAACATGGTAGTATTTACTTAATTAGGACAGATAATCTGGTAGTATTTACTTAAATAGGACAGATAATATGCAATAGTAGGCAACCCTCGAATGTCAAGAATGACTTGACAACGATCTCCCGAAACGATTTTCAAGCGGCAACAAATTCTTAGGTAATCAAAAGATTCCTTTTTTACTCTCTGTTTTTAGATAATCCATTATTCCTTTTTTGCTTTCTGTTTTTTTAATAATCATGTAGTTTTATTAATTATAAAGCAAATGTTTTCTCTTTCATCTTTTATTTCTATGAAAGTTTACCATGTAACATTTACTTATTTTTATGAAGGGAAATATATTTACCAAGAATTTGGGTTATGATTTAGATTTTCGGAAATAAACATGTATTTTATTACTATATATTTTATAAAGATAGATATATGGGTAATGATTTAGAATTTCGAAAATGAATAGTTATTATTATGATTGGTTACTCATTATTTTATTCTTTATTTCAATTTAAAAAAATATGAAAAATATATAACATTTAATTGTTGAGAATTTTATTTACTCAATGAAATTTTATTAATAAAAACATATTACCAAATGTGTTTCCTTATTTATTTTAGATATATAAAGGTTAAATTTAATTTTTATTATATTGAATTTGGAAATTTTATCATATTTTTATCACTTTACATAATAATATTCTATCCATGGTTTTTCCTTAATATTTGTCATGCATTATGGGTTTATTATTATATATATTATAGATTTTATTTATGAATGACACATTTAATTGTGTTACCCGTTATTATGAAAGGTTTGTATACTAACAATATCATTTCAATGTTGTATGTTGCAGAAAATTTATTAATATCAAAGTTGCTCCTGAGTGAGTCGAAGACATTATCTATTTTTATGTTTTGTAGTGTTGTAATTAGAAGCAAATATTTATTTTTTTGTTTAGATGGGCCCATCAAAGAATGTACATGAACACCAACTATCATTAATACAACGAGTAGGTTTTTTTTTTGTGTGGAGGGGAATTCAACCCCTCCAAAAGGCTCTTAGGAAGGTTAAATGGTAACCCTCCTTTGAGTTGTGTTCCTTGTGCTTATGGTTTTCATGATCTTTAGTTTATGGTAACTCCAATATGCACAAATGCAAATATTATCCTTTTATTATAATAATAATAATAATTTATAAACATGTTTTAAACATCTTCCTAACATACACACAAATCACAAAATCACTTTTATTCACATAAATCATTTAACATTCTTTCAATGTTTTAAACATCTTCTCCACATACACACACAAATAACAAAACCACTCAATTCACATAAATTGTTTAACATTTTTACAATGTTTTAAACATGTTCCCAACACACAAACCCATAAATCACTCTTATTCACATAAATTATATAACAACTATAACCTCTCTTTTTTTTGGGTTTTGATTTTGATTTTGTTTTTTTTTGTTTTTTTTGCTTATTTAATTATATTTTTTTACAATAACCATGTTATTAGGATATTTATATTATATTTTT
>APFE030577053.1:0-23825 GCA_000404065.3 Pinus taeda | reverse complement strand
AGTGAATGCCTTTCAAAAACATTTCAGCCACTACAGAAATAGCACAAGTGTCAAAGATCAAGAGAGAATCATGCATACGAGGAGATAGAATTAGAGTTTGAATAGGAATAGGACTCTATGTATTGAAAGCACAATACCTTTGTATTTAATAAGTTTGTTTAGATATAGATAAGGTAATTAATGATAGGATATCGAGCTCCCCTCATGCTGGAGGAGGAGTCTCAAATAGCTTAAGCTTTGTTTTCCTATATATAGGAAAAACTCTGATGTAAAAGAGGTTGGATACTTATGCAAAAAACAGAGTTTTTTATTGGCTTATGTATAAAGCTTTTTACAGTAATAGGGAGACTGTTTTATTCTTCCCAAGATTCATAATGTGTTAAAATGCTCAAGATGTTGGTGGTTTTGTCTTACCAAATGTAAGTTTTGCAGCTTTATGAGTATGCAATCACTCTGAATTCACCTAGTGCTCAGACTTCCTGTGTATACTTGTAAGTTGAGGTTCTTGTCCTTCATGTTTTACAACTCATTAGGTACACAATCACTCTGAATTCACCTAGTGCTCAGACTTCCTGTGTGTACTTATCAGTTGATGGTTATTTGATGAATGTCTCGAATGTTTAAACATTATATGCCTTGGCTTCTATGAATGAACAGTTAATAGTTTACTAAAAGATGTTTGACTCCATGAGCCCAATGGAAGAAATGTTATGCAGTCTGTCCAACCAGCAAGTTTAATAAATTTTCATTTCAAGAGTTAGCCCTCTTTGTGCCTAAATATAAATCAATAGTTTGTTTTGAGAGAGCCCTCTCAGGTTAGGGAGGCTAATCCCTAACTAAAAGCCTGGTCTGAAATAGTTACATAAGGTCTTACTGATTAGCAGCCATCAGTACTGGTTTTGTGATAACACAAGCTACGACCCGCCCTAACACCACCCTACTGCCCTAAAGGGTTTTATGGCTCCAACCTGAATGTGGTTCTAACCACCTACCTAACACCACCCTACTAGCCTGAAGAGCAGGCAGACCACGTTTCACAATTTGTAGATTGGATCCCCTTGAGCTCTTAAGCAATATAAGAATGTTGTATAGAAGGTAACACTATACTACTTAATTTGAATATCTTGCACAACACTCCAACATTCTTCCAACTGACCTCTAACCACTGCACAACATTGTTCCAACAATAATCAAAATTATCATTGCATGTCACTACTCACTCAGACCAGTGATCATCATTGACCACTACTCAAACACGTCATATCACTACATATCAAACCTCGAATATCAACATTGCCAAATTACCTAACAACTGCACAACCTGACCACTTCTCATAACTGTAAATTTCTTACAACTCACCACTGCATACTCTATCATTTGATTGCACTACTCATGAATGAATAAGCATCAGGAACTCATAACCAGACAAACACATCACTGAACCAAACTTCTTGTATCGAGCATTGAAGCGTGATGATGGATCAAACTGCGGTGCCTCAGGTCATCCTTATTATTTACTTGCATAACTCTCAAACTTGGCCCAATAAGGGCTACCGACATATGTCTTATCGCTTCTACTACATATCATAAGTTATACACTGTTGTCCATGTCTCATGTCAATAAGTTGTTATAGACAAGTTATTTACTTGTTGATTTTTGGGTGGCACCAGATGTACTCTAGCTCCGAATTTTTGTGGAGGGGCTAGAACACATGAGATCTCCAAGACCCATAAATCATTTGGTGAAATTCCACTAGGATTGTATTCTATTAAAATAATTAATATTTTAAATGGGGTTCCTAAGTCTAAACTTAGGATAATTAAAATATTAATGGGTATTAATGAAAATATGGGTGGGAAGCTTCTAAGAGACGAGGATAAAGTCTAATTTAATCTTAGCCATTAATTAGAGATTATATCACGACCGTTGATATCTCAACAGTAAAAGTATAAAGGAAGACTTGAGAGTCATTTGGAGGCACATCGAGCAAATACTCAGTAACCCAAGGGAAATCGATTCTCAAGGAGTAAGAGTTCGATTTCAGAGGGAGAGTTATAGGGTGAAGGAATAGGAGGGTATCAACATTAGTCAGAGACCGAGGAGAAGGGGACGCATTACATCAGAGGGACAGTGTAGAGGGATAACTCAGAGAGGCAACGCAGCAAGGGACGCAGTCCTCACACAGTGATGATGTAAAGGTGACGCAGTGAAGGCTAGAGGGTCTCTTGGGTGTCAGAATTTCTCCAAAGGGTGGAGGAAAATTATATCAAGTGTTTTCTCAAAGGTTTCTCTATGTTATGCAAATCATTCCTTATAAATAGATTGTTGCTGAAGAATAATAAATAAACCCTCATCTGTTGCACCGATTTTCCCGCATTAGGTTTTTGCGGGGACTATTGTCCAAAAATAACTGTGTTGATGTGATTGATTCTTGTGCTTGTGTTTCACTTTTCTTTTCTCTATGCTATTATGTGACAACTGCAGTAGAATTTACTTTGATGTTTACTGAAGGGTTTTGTAAATAACTTATTGTGGAAAATAAGTAGGAGAAATAAATTAGTTATTGTAGTAGAATTTCATATTTGAAATTTTCACATGGTATCGGAGTAGAGATCAGGTAACAGGATTAGAGAAAAATGAGTCGTGAACATGATGCTAGAGCAACAACTCAAAAGGACTGACACATTTCACTCGGAAAAGAGGAAAACACAAAGAATATAATGGATCATGATAATTCTGTGCTAGCTTCTAGACTGGAAGAACAAGTCGCTTGCTTGGAAAGTTCTGCTTCCTATGAGGTTTGGTATATTGATAATGGAGTGTCTGTGCACATGAAGGGAATACTAGAATGTTTCTCGAGCTATCAAGAAGAAAAAATTAACTTCTAAATCAGCATGGGAAATAAGTCAAAATGTACCCCTGTAGGCAGATGTATTATAGTTTTTCAAACAGAAGCAGGCGATCAGCTTCGAGCTACCAATGCGTTGCATGTGCCTAGATTGGGGATGAAATTATTCTCTGTATCTCAGTTACAAAACAAGGGCTATGATATTTACTTCGTTGGGAAGAAAGTATATGTCAAACATCCAAGTTGGAAGAAGAAGGCCCAAATTGGAGTCAGAAGTAAAAGACTATATAAGTTACAGATAGAATCTCCAATGGCACTGATAGGCAATAGTGGTGAAAAATATTTGAATGAACTATGGCACAAAAGGATGGGGCACTTACACCATGGGTCTCTAAGAATTCTCAGAAGAACTGTCACAGGAGTTCCAAAATTAAGTACCAAACGAGACGATGTATGCAGAGGTTGCATATTGGGCAAGTACGCCAAAGCAACTTGTTCCAGAAGTAATAGTAGGGCAAAGAGTGTTTTGGGATTGATACACTTAGATATCTATAGACCCATGTCCACAAAAGCTCTTAGTGGTGCCAAATACTTCATCACCTTCATTGATGACCATTCGAGGAAGACTTGGATGTACTTTGTAAAAACCAAGGATGAGGTTTTTTATTGATTCAAAGAGTTTAAAGCTCTGGTTGAGAATCTGACAGGGAATAGGATAAAAGTGTTGCGCTTAGACAATGGTGGAGAATACATTGATAAGGACTTTACTGATTTCTGCGTAAGGGAAGGCATCAAAAGAGAATGGACAACTCCATATAGTCCGAAGCATAATGGAGTAGCAGAGAAGAAGAACAAAACTATTGTTGAAGCAATGAGGGCAATGCTGTATGATCAGGATATGCCCAAATTTCTATGGGTAGAAGCATGTCGCACAATAGTCTACGTTCAGAAGAGGACTCCTCATAGGGCATTAGGTAAGATTACTCCAGAGAGTGTCTTCACCGAAAAGAAGCCTGAAGTGAGTCATTTCAAAATATTTGGGAGTTTGGATACTACCATATACCCGAAGAAAAGAGGAAGAAGTTGGATCAAACTGCAGAAAAAGGATATCTTGTAGGATATAGCAGGAATTCTAAGGCATATAGAGTCTACCTTCCGGGAAATAGAAAGATCGTAGTACAATGGGATGTAAAGTTAATGGAGGATAGAGATTTTAGGAAATCCCGAGAAATGCCTTCCGAAGAGCAGTCAAAGGATGAACCATTGGTCTAGCCACTTCGACCAATAGAAACAAACACCAATACTTCTCCAAAGGACAAGAATCCAAAGGCATCACAGCGGGTGGAATATCAGGAGGAGGAGCAAATAGATATACCCACTACCAGTGGAAGAACAAGTTGGGAAGTTCGACAGATACTATGGGATGCAAAGGATTTCATTGGATATCCTAGGAATGGTAAAAGGGAGCGTAGACAACCAAATCGATACCAAGGTTTGGTGGTTCAGGTTAGAGAACCCTCTAGTTTTCAGGAGGCCATTCAACATCAAGTACAGGTAGATGCTATGGTGGAGGAATACAATTCCATAATGATCAATGATGTCTGGGAAGTGGTACCTAGGCTTCAGGACAGATCAGTTGTAGGTTTGAGATGGATCTACAAGGTCAAATATGATGTAGATGGAAGTGTGGAAAAATAAAAAGCTAGGTTTGTGCCTAAGGTGTATGCTCAAAAGGAAGGGATAGACTACAAAGAAACCTTTGCCCGAGTAGCCAGGTATACTTCTATTAGATCCATGATATCCCATACAACATAGATGGGGTGGGAGATTCACTAGATGGATGTCAAGACTGTGTTCTTGAACGAGGTGATAGAAGAAGAAGTATACATTTATCAACCAGAGGGTTTTGAGACACATGCGAATAAAAATCATGTATGTAGGTTGAAGAAAGCCTTGTATTGTCTTAAACAAGTTCCTAGAGCATGGTACGGTCAAATTGGTGTTTACTTGCAAAAGATGGGATTCATCAAGAGTGATGCAGATCCCAACCTTTACTATCTAATTGTAGAGAATGAGCCTATGATTCTGGTGTTATATTTGGATGACCTTTTCCTGACAGGTTCATCAAGGCTTATCAAATATTGCAAGGAAAACCTAACTACATAATTTGACATGAAGGATTTGGGACGGATGCATTATTTTCTAGGGTTGGAAGTTTGGCAGAGGAAGGGTGGAATTTTCCTTGGACAAGGGAGATACGCTACATAAATTTTAAAAAGGTTTAGAAAGCAGGGCTGTAGACCCATGGCTACTCAAATGATTACAAATTGGAAGAATATTAATGTGTCTGAAGGTAAAGAAGTAGATCCCACCTTTTACATGCAACTCATAGGGTCCCTAATGTGTCTAGTCAATAGTAGGCTAGACATTTGTTACTATCAACATCCTTAGTCAGTTCATGGTAGAACCGAAGAGGGCACACTGGGTATCAACCAAACATGTTCTTAGATATATACGAGGAACAATCAAGATTGGATTAATGTACACCTGAGGCAATGATATCAATGACGTAGATTGGGCTGGAAGTTCAGTAGATCGGAAAAGTACCAATGGGTATTGTTTCAATATTGGATCAAGTACGACCTCCTAGTGTAGTAGGAAACAAAAATCCTTAGCTCTGAGCTCAATTGAAGCTGAATGTATGGCAGCTAGCACAACATCGTGTGAAGCCATATGGCTTAGGAAGTTGCTTGTGAATCTATTCAAGAGAAGGATGGAAGCAACCAATATTTTGTGTGATAACCAAAGTTGCATCAAGCTCTCTGAGAATCCAGTTTTTCATGATCAGTTGAAGCACGTTGACATGAGGTGTCGCTTTATCAGAGACTGTGTCTAATGAGGGGTAATACAGTTATAGTACACTCCGACAGAAGAATAGGTGGAAAATATTATCACTAAGACATTAGGAAGAACAAAGTTTGTTTATTTCAAGGAGAAGATGGGGATGATTGAGAATCTGTTTTAGTAGCATAAACGGATAGTACGGTTCTTAAGAGGGAATTGCAGTGCAACAATTAGCAGTGACAATGCTATGGGCAATATGATGCAGCGTATTGAAAGGGAGTTGCAGTATAGATGCATCAGTGTCAATGGCAGTGTCATGGGCAGCAGTACAAATTGCAACAACGTAATGGAAGAGGGGTAGCAGGCTGAGCATTAGCAGCGCATATGACCGATGCCATGGATCAACGTGATACTTCTGTTAGGAAGTATTGCTTGAGCACATTCCTCACTAATATGGAGTGTTGATTTTTGGGTAGCATCGGATGTGCTATAGCTTCGAATATTTATGGAGGGGCTATAAATCATGAGATATCCAAGACCCATAAATCGTTTGGTGAAATTCCACCCAGATTGTATTTGATTAAAATAATTAATATTTTTAATGGGTTTCCTAAGTCTAAACTTAGGAAAATTAAAATATTAATGGGTATTAATGAAAATATGCGTTAAGATTCTAAAAGACGAGGATCAAGTATAATTTAATCTTAGTCATTAAATAGGGATTAGATCACGACCGTTGATATCTCAACATGAAAAGTATAAAGGAGGACTTGAGAGTCATTTGGAGACACATCGGGAAAATACTCAATAACTCGAGGGAAATCGATTCTCAAGGAGTAAGAGTTTGATTCCAGAGGGAGAGTTGTAGGGTGAAGGAAGAGGAGGGTATCAATGTCAGTCGAAGACTGAGGAGGAGGGGACACAGTAAATCAAAGGGACAACGCAGAGGGATAGCTTAGAGAGCCAACACAGCAAGGGGCGCAATCCTCACGTAGTGATGATGTAGAGGTGACTCAGTGAAGGCTAGAGGGTCTCTTGGGTGTCATAATTTCTCTAAAGGGTGGAGGAAAATTATCTCAAGTGTTTTCTGAGAGGTTTCTCTACGTTCTCCAAATCATTCCTTGTAAAAGGATTTTTGCTGAAGAATAATAAATAAACCCTCATCTATTGCATCGATTTCCCGCATTGGGTTTTTACGGGGACTATTGTCCAAAAATAAATGTGTTGATGTGATTGATTCTTGTGCTTGTATTTCATTGTTCTTCTCTCTATGCTATTATGTGACAATTGCAATATAATTTACTTTGATGTTTACTAAAGGGTTTTGTAAATAACTTATTGTGGAAAATAAGTAGGGGAAATAAATCAGTTATTGCAGTAGAATTTTGTATTTGAAAATTTCACATATTTGTCAAGCCAAGTCACTAAACATGTGAAGTCTCTAATAGGTATATAGGTTTGTGCCAAGTATAATATCACTGTAGTCAATTGGTCATATTTAATAGGTCAACATTGAACGTTATATGACATAGACTGCTCAATTTGAATCATTCCAAAAAGTCATCTCAATTGAAAGTCAATGCGTCAATTCAATAGTCAAGTCACGCTATTAATGAACTTCAATATCACTGCAATCATAAGTATCAAATCATATTTCTATAATAAGTCACTACACATACTTATCAAGGTAGAACTCACTATTCATCATATCACATACCTAGTTGTTACATATATGTCATAGATAGCTAATCCAAGTCACTGCTAAGAGTCCCTAAGGTCACTCTTAATTCACAAGGTACATAATCATTGTCATGTCATCAAATTAATATCACTATCAAGTCTATTGATTTCCAATCCAATATTCATTGCCATACCAATATTAATGAAATGTAGCTATAAAGTCAATGTATTAGTCAAGTCCAGTCTGTGTGTCACTCTCTCATTTAGCCAAACTAAAGTCAAGGAATCATATTACAACAAATGTCACTTAATAAACATTAATAGGTGTTAATATCAATTTAATGCATCATTGACACATTAACATAGGATGACTATGATATAGATTTTCATTAACATAACACAATATGCATGGTGATGTCATTATATAGACCACTGCTTCACAAGGCATTAATATCATGTCATATAATGCCTAAGTCATAGGTGAATAACCAAGGGCCTGATATAGTTAAAGATTTGATGTGTAACAAGGTTGATGCTCACTGTTCAAGGCCATATCACTGTCAAGATAAGCAGGTCAAAGCCTTCATCATTACATAAATCTGAAACAAACTCTACAAGGAGTTTCACAATGAATTCCAAATTGAAACAAAAAGACCCAAGGATAGAATCTAGAACATTCCTAAAGTAGACCTAAAGAGAGCCCTAACCAGACCTTAGATGTGGCCCTAACAAGACCTAAACAAACCCAACAATTGACTTAAGTCCAACCCTCTAGGCATCCTAGAAAACTACCTCAAGGAATAAAGACTAATCCTAATCTATATAGGTCCGAAGGCTTCAAAATTCTTTGTCTGTGACCTAAAAGGTTTCTAAAATCCTCAACTAATACAGGTCCTGGTTTTCAAAATAAACTACAAGGCTGAAGGAAGGGTAATCTCATATTAATACAACTCCAAAGGAGGCGTAAGGAATTCACTCTATCTCAAATGTAGACCAACACAAAAACAAATCCAAAATAATTGAAAATGATGTGGCATAGGTGTTTTCAAGCCCGTACAAGACTTAGACAATTTATTATAGGGTTGAATTTATAAAGTAGATCTTCCCTAGTTGTAGGGACAACCTATAGCTCAATGTTTTAAGTTTTTTGAAATGCCATTTAGAGATATACAAGATCAATAGAAGAGAAGCATACCTTGAATAGTCCGAGTTGTTCTTCCTTAGGTAGGCCACAAACTTCATAGGTAAATCCCATATATTCTATGCCTCAGAAAGATCAAAATTTTCTCCACAGGTAGTCCGAAATTTTATAGGTAATGTTGAGTTGTTATGCCTTTTGGAGGTTAGGATAGGTCTCTTTTTATAACGTTTAGAGGCCTTGCAAGCTTAACATTGGAATATAATTTAGGGCATTAGGCTTCTTTAAAAAATGTTAATTGATCTAATAAATACTAATAATTAATACCTTTCCCTAAGAAAGGATTATTTACTTTTGCTGGAGGAAATTGGTTTATCAATTAGTGAGGGATGTCATTTGTGGTTACTTAATATCTTGATTCCCTTTCTTAGGATGATTTTATGATAGTGAACCCATATGCTTGATGTGTGATTCACACAATTAATAGAATTATCCCAAGTCACCACTCCATGGGGTTTTAGCTGAGAAACTGGGGTCACAAACTTCAAACTCAATTATCTCTCAAACTAGTAGGAACCATGTGGCCACATAACACCAGAAGCACCTTTTCGAGGGGGATCCAATGACATGGATCTCCAGGATAAAATTAAATATTTGTCACTTCAAAAACCCTCGACAAGGTTGAGGTATGTCCTTAGTGTCGGGAACCCAAACCCTAGGCCCTGGATTTTCAGCCATCGAATAGTGGATCTTCCAACTTGATTTAATCTAGATTAGACTTCATCATCAATTTTACATCAATGATTGGTGTTTTAGTTAAAGTCAAACCCAGTCAAACTCTAGGGGTGGACATCAATGACAACACCATCCAACAATTGCCTCTTTTGTCATTGATGGCAACACACATACTATTTCATGCTTCCAACTCCTTCTCATGATTTTGATCTCCTTCTTATGATTTATCTACCCCTTTGACATCAATGGCAAAGGGTGACTCCCCCTAACAATTTGGTTGCTTCATGTGGACCTGTAACTTGCTTGTGCTTCCCCTGACGAGAAGCCTTCTTTTGTATTCCTAGAAAGTACTTGTCTTCTTCGAAGCACTTTCCTCAATACTTACTACAAATACCCTTCTCCCCTTGTCATGGATTATCATTGCTGAATATGGATCAACTTGCCATGAGCTTCTTGCATTTTTGTACTGCTGACCAGCTATTGATGCCGATGACTCTTTTAATGATCAATCATTGTGGACCTATAATATGCTCCCCATTAACATGCTATGGAATTGTCTTATCTCGTCTTGAATATGTGATTCTACCCATGCTTCCCATTTGTCAAATGTAGACTTGTCTTCAAACTGTGCCACATACTGTTGAATAGACCCCCCCTTCAAAATTCATGGAGTCAATAAGTTGCAGTCTTCAAAATAATGTATCACCCAGCTCTTCAGCTAGATATCTTGACTCGTGTCATCATCCAATGAATTTTTTGCTTCATCATAACCTTTTGCATTTATGAAACCTAAAATTCTAAGTGTTGACGCCTTTGTATCTGTTTTATCTTCCTGTACCTGTTTTCTTCTCCAAACTTTCTCGTACATGCAATCTCAAGCTATGTGTCCATAGTAATGAGATTTATAACATTCAATGTTGGGGTTGTACCTGCACTCTCGAGCTATGGTCCCATAATTATGACATTTGAAGCATTCAATGATTGTTGAAAAATGCAAAAAAAATTCTCAATTTAATTTTGCCTTGATTAAATTGAGAAAATTTGAATTTCGACATCAGTAGACAACTTGGATGCAATTAACTAGTAAAATCGATTTAGAGGAGTTAGAGTTCAATTAAGCATATATGATTTCTAATTTGTAGCAATCAAGGTCAGTGATTTCAAGTTGTTTCCAGTTAAACTAGTTCCAATTGTTGGAGGAACTAGTGAAGGTCAGTTGTGCAGTGGGACTTCAGTCAAACTGAATGATCATCTAGTTAATTGATCAATCAACCCAAAATAGCTAGTGCATGCAGAGAATTCAAGGTCCCCAGGTGTGGTGGATATTCTAAGGCAGTGTAACATCAGTTGTAGACTAGTCCTGAGTGTACAAGTTTTGCATGCAGTAAGATGATCAACCTTGGGAATTAACCAATCCATTTTGGATAAATTTCTAAATAATAGGGCTCTAATTTATCAAGGAATTGTGCAAGGAAATAGGGGCTCAAGCAAAGGAAAAAATTAACTAAGTTTGGGTCATAGCTTCTCAGTGAGCAGAGATATAGGTTATTCACTTGCAGGTTGTGCTCAGTTGAGCAAAACAATTGTAATACATCTTTATTCATCACATTAATGCAAGCAAACAATTAGCAAATTGATTTCCCCTGGAAAAATATTGTGTGCATGTGTGTTATTTCTCATTGCACATTTGTGATTAATGTTCTAAATTGTGAACTAAATTTCGTAGAGCAATATAGTAGGTTTGTGTCTTGTGATTTGGATTAAAACTTCATGAGAAATTGCAAATCTACCTCATAATTTCTACATGGTATCATAACAGGATTCACATTAGAGAAGGAATTTTGAAGTTGTCTATCAAGAAAATCGAATTTGCAGTTCAGTGCAGAATGATCTCTTATGAGTTGGGAAGATGACCTTCAACAAGCTGAAGCTAGAGTAGCCTTGGAAGGAAGCTCTAATTTCATCACATGGAGGCGGTATTGGATGACAATGGATTGCTAGAATACATCAAGACAGATGTTACAAAACCATGGGCATTTGATGCCTAGAACCTCGATCAATGGAGGAAAGATGTAGCTAAGGCAAGGAGAATAATCCTTTAGGGACTACAAGACCACATTGTCACCAACCTCCATGGGAAATAAACTCCTTATGTAATGTGGCAGGCACTGACAAATGTGTTCTAGAATAGTAACAACCATAGGAAACTGGTGCTTAAGGATAATCTTCAAAATATCAAGATGTGGAAGAATGACATTTTTCAACAGTATGTGAGTAGGTTCACATAAATTCGTGATGATCTTGCAGGAGTTTGTGTATTATTTCAAATGATGATTTTGTAAGCTGATTCCTTCTAGACCTTCCCTAGAGGTGGCATAGGTACCAAGATTTAGTGAATGGGGTGGAGAAACTACCAAATTGGGATTTCTTCTGGTCTGACTTGGTACAGGAGGAAATAAGGGAGAATACTAGAGATGGGACTTCATCTAAGGTTGAGTTTTAAGAAGTATTCACAATGGTTGGAAAGGGAAAGAAGGGAAAAGGGAAGATATCTCAAGCCAAACCAGAATCCAGCCAAGGGGGCAAGAAGAAAGATTTGTCAAAAATAAAATGCTTCCATTCTCATGAATTCGGGAACTATGCCGCGAAGTGTCCACACAAAAAGGCAAGCAAGAAGACCCCAGGAGGAGGAGTAGGTGAAGCCTTGGCTTCATAGTTCTAGCTTGACTTTACACTTATTGTATGCATGGCCAACATAGTGATGGGGAGCGTTTGGTACTTGGATTCATGTGCATCGTTCCACATGACAAGGTGTATAGAGTTTTTCAGTGATCTGGAGGAGAAAGATTTTTAGATGCACGTCAATATAGGGGACAACGGAAGGTACAACGTGACCGAGGTTGGTACATTCACCTTTAAGAGGGAGTCGGGATCCCCACTCAAACTCAAGGATGTCATGTTTTTTCTAGGCCTAAAGAAAAATCTCATCTCTGTTGTAGTTTTGGAAGACCATGGTTATGATGTGATCTTCAACAAAGGAAAAGCATTCCTGAGACACATAGCCACGGGGCAAGTGAAGCAGATCAGGGTTCATGTGAAGAACCCTTATAAGATAGATGTGGAAGACTATGCTGCATTAAGCACTAAGGCAAAAAAAGTGTAGGGTCGTGATGTCGGTGAAATTTGGCACAAAATACTTGGACATTTGCATCATTGCGCCTTGAAGATTATGCAAAAAATAGCCATTGACCTTCCCAAAGGAGAACTTGAGCAACAAGATGTATGGAAAGGATGTACTTTGGGGAGGTACACAAAATCCACATGCCATGATCGAGACAACAAAGCACATGCAATCTTGGAAAGGATCCTCTCTAATGTCTATGAACCTTTCTCGACAACCTCCACTGCCAGACAGAAATATTTTGTTATTTTTATTGATGACTTCTCATGGAAGTACTTAATCTTCTTCATGTGGAATAAAGATGAGACATTCTCATAGTTCATATAATTCAAGGCACTGGTTGAGAAAGAAATCGACAAGAAGGTGAAGGATCTCAAGAGTGATCATGTAGGTGAGTACATGTTGAATGAATTCAAAAAAAATGTAGGAAAAAAGGCATTCGACGAGAGTTAACAACACCCCACAATCCACAACAGAATGGGGTGGTTGAGAGAAATAACCATAACATTGTGGGAGCTGTGAGGGTGATGTTGCATGACCAAGGATTACCACTGCACTTGTGGGCAGAGACATGCAACACAACAGTCTATTTGCATAACCGAAGTCCTGATCGGATTTTGGGCATGATTACACCAGAGGAGGATTTCTTGAGGAGAAAGCTAGATGTGTCACACTTCAAGATTTTTGGAGCCTCTTTCTACTGCCATGTCTCAAAAGAATCAAGGAAGAAGATTGATCCAACAACATAATTGGGGGTTACATAAAAAGTCCCCACAACTACTGTGTATACTTAACATCCATCTGAATGACAATTGTGCGAAGGGATGTAAAATTTGATGAGGGGAAAGCAATTTCGTGCTCTTGTTGGGCCCCATATATGTTATCGTATTGGCTATCCAAACCTTTCATTTACAAGCCATATTTATACCTTTACAACATAGCCTTTTTTCCACTGGAAAAATCGTAATCTTTTCATTAATTGGAAAAAATTACATGTTGTAGATGCGGATAGCATATGCTGTATGTTTTTGCCAAAATAGCAGTATCTGTAGTTTTCTGTACAATATCAAAAATGAGCAAAAATACATCTCTACGATGTTCTGTGTAGTCATATATGTATGTTGCCACGCAGGGCTATCAGTAGTGTTCATTTTCAGCTATATACAATCAGTTCAAAAATTATATATCAGATCAAAACATGTAATCATGGGCTGGCTGCCCTGTTTACAACATAGCCTATAACTATTATATTACTAATTTTTACTAAATGCATTCATTTTACCTTGTGGTTAATTATTAATGATTTCTTGTATTTTTAATGATTAAATGAGTTTTTAACACGGTTTTCCATTAACGATTTACTAATAAGTTTATGTGCCCAAACAAAAAGTTATAGTACTTGAATTTGACAATTCGGTACTTATATAAGTTTCTGTACTGAGTAAAGGTTAACAGATTAGCAATTCTCGAGATAACATGGGTTGCAACTACATGTTTATGGATGGATTTATGTTCGTTGGATCACACCTAACTCACATGTTAAGCTCAATACATTATTCAAAGTTACAATCAAACCTAAATTTCACCTACAACAATTCGGTACCAGTTTGGCATTTTCCAGAAATTCGGTACTTAATTCGGTACCAGTTTGGCATTTTCTAGAAATTCGATACTTAGTTCGGTACCAGTTTGGAATTTTCCATAAATTCGATACTTAGTTCAGTACAAATTCGACAACAACAACTATGGGCCGTTATATCTAGATTTGGAGAAAAGTCAAACTGATACCAAGTGGCATCATTTCCATCTCCAATAATAACCTAATACACTCGCAAATCATAAGTAGACTATTTTCAATATTATTTGTTATTTTAATTATAGTATGGGAGTGAGATTTCCATGGAAGTTGATGTGATCTCTTTGATCATTGCTTCCTTTACACTGCATTATAAACATATATGCTCAGCACATGTGGGGGAGAGAGAGGACAGAGAGAGATTTTAATCTTGAGTTTGTTTTGTAATAAATTGAATTAGTCTTTGTAACGAGAAGTGATATTCTTGCAATGGGGAGCTCATTATTATTCAGCTCTGCGTATTATTCTGGTTTGAATTGAACTTTCCAAGTGCATTGTTCAAGTTGGGAAGGGCCGCTCGATCTCGGTAGCATCATGGCATTTCACTTTTAGCATAGATTTGCAGTTCATTTTCTGAATGACGTGCTATCTAATTCTTCAGTTCGATAGTTTCATTTTAGGAGATTGTTCATCAGATATGAGCATCTGCACTTTCACGCATCTATTCACTGCTCTGCTATTTTTTTCTGACTTTTTCCAATGCTTCCTTCGACATCCATAGTCGATTCAAATTGTTCCCTTCACACTGACATCTCCTCAATATAAAGGTGCATATTAGATATACCCACAACGAGCTCCACACAAGTTTTATTATCGTGATTGTTTGTTTTAGTGTTATGTATTTCCATGGTTATATATGTTAAGAACGTGTACCATTAACATGCCTCATATTCATTCGAAATGGTATTTGTTCTTGAGTGTGTGACGTTATAATTTTAAAGTTATTACATTTTGAATGTAAGTGTCATATTCTCACATTATATATGGTTGCATTAATTAATTTATTGGGATTTGTCATTTTGTTTTGTTTATTTTGTGATTTAATACATTAATTAATTATATTATTATATGGTTTTGTTTCGGGGTTGATAGGTATGTTATTATAAATTTAATTTTTGGTTGCATTATTATTATGTATTGTAATGTAACATTAAGAGGAGTATGTTTATAAAATGATTTCATGGCATAGGTAAAAAATTAATCTTACTCTAATATTGATTTCTCAAGGGCAAATCTATGAAGTGTGTTTCTTTTGAACCTTTTACATTCCATTATTTTGATTTGCTTTCTTACAACATATGTGTCGATTCTCGTAATGTTAATTTTCAGCAAATTGATTATATTGTCACTACAAGAATTCATTTAAGGACACTGAAACCTTAGTAAGCTCTTCACAATAGATCAGATGAACATCCAAGCATGAGAGATTGTGATCCAGAACCCTTATAGCAATTAGTTGTCTTATCTCCAAAGGTAGGCCTTATGATGATTTTCCATTTACCTATTCTATAGTGTGCTTTACCGAAATTAGTTGTCAGTACAGGCTAGAATATGCTCTAATCTTGCATTTCATGTGCTTGCATCTCTAAGTCTTACGATCCCACATTCAATAATTAAATGTTGGAATTAGAATACATATAATTTTACCAACATTTTTGGCGTCATTATCGGGGAGGTGCTAAAGGGATTAAAGCATAGTTGTTTTCACAAGTTTTTTTTGCATGATTTTAGTTAAAAGGAAAACTTGGGGGTGGAGATAAAACGATAAGACGAGAAGTAAGAACCTCGCATCCACTTTGGTGGGGTTGCTCCAAAGCCTTGTTGTTTCCTTCTTTTTCCTTGCAAGTGCATTTTATTTGTGATTGATTCATGAAAAGAAGAGAAGCTTAACTTGTGTGAACATATAACTTGGTGACAATAGGGTCTTGGTAGCATAGTGGCGCTTTGAGTACATTATTGGTTTGTTACATATGTTTTAAGTGTGTTTTCTTATTATTTCTTTAGGATTTTTAATAATAATTCCATACACTTATACATATGCAGGACAGGGATTAGGAACCATCAAAGCAATATTCAAGGATGATCAGGAGTTTGAAAGAACTCTATCAAATCTTATTAGCAGCTAGGATTTCTGCTTATCAGGAAGAACAAATCTTAACAACAGTCAAGAACTTATTTTCCTTCGCAGAAGTGATAGAAGAACAACAAGTCCATGAACCACATCCACAAGAAGATCTTCACCCTCTATAGAGCCTCCAAAATGTATTCAAAATATCATCCAATTTCACCTTTATCGCCACCATTTCACTCACATGTCACAACTCCATAGCCATATAATCTTTCATTAGCCTCCAATTTCATAATTAGATGGGTTCCATTTGTGTTTTCCAAAACTTAATGATTTCTAGTATTATAAGTGAATTAAATGGTTAAAACTTAGAAAAATGACATATACTCGCAAATACTTAAAAGTGGCTTGAGTTTCATGATATGTGTAGGTCATTTGGAAGCTTCCAAGGCACCCTTATGTGGCCTCTAATGCTCAAATTCGAATTCCCTTCAAGATATGGAAGAAGATTTGGATAAAGGTCAAAGAGGATATGTGTCTCATCATTACCTATTTGAGTTATAAATCTATATGTGTCTCATCATTACCTATTTGAGTGGTAACTCTATGAGATTTTCTAGAGATCTAGGGAGAGAATGATGGACCTCCATTAATGAGGTAGCTTCTTATGTTCTTGTATAAATAGGAGAGCCTTCTCCTTTCAAAGGCATGTGTAAAGTTTTGTAAATGCTCATGTTTTGTATATAGAATTTGGATTTGGCACTATGCTCATGAGTGATGTTCACTTTGATTTGGTTATGCTTGCATTTGGAGCCTCTCAACGTTCCATCTCTCATGCTTTTGGATTGGCCACCTACAATGTGTGAGATTTATTGTTTTCATAGATTAAGATTTATTTATTTCATATCTTTTCCTGTGTGAGAGGTTAAGAGTGATTATTTTTATTTCTTTCATATATTTTCCTATGTGAGAGGTTAAGAGTGATATTTTTATTTCTTTCATATATTTTCCTATGTGAGAGGTTAAGAGTGATATTTTTATTTCTTTCATATATTTTCCTATGTGAGAGGTTAAGAGTGATTTTTTTTTTTTTTTTGTTGCCTATCTAGAGGTTAAGAGCGATTATTTTTATTTGCTTTCCTATCTAGAGGTTAAGAGCGATTGTTTTTATTTTCTTTCCCATCTAAAGGTTAAGAGCGATTGTTTTTACTTGCTTTCATATCTTTTACTGTGTGAGAGGTTAAGAATGATTGTTTTTGCTTTCATTTCATGTCATGTGGTTTTGATTATTCATTTCATAGGATCCTGATTTGGTAATGCACACATGATTTCTTAGAGTAGATTTCATTTCATGCAATTTCAATTCCTACAAGTGTGAAAGATTAAGATTTGAATTACACGCGTTGTACTATAATTGTATTATAATTTCTTTCCAGTTGATTGTTGAATTAAAATAGGTGAATTTGGTTTGTTGCTATTTGGTTTCATAGTTAGATTGATCTAAATTGGAAGTTAATTTCTAGCATATACAGTGCATGCATGCTTCGCAAGTTTTACGAAACCCTCGGGTTGACAATTAAATGATAGGTAATTAATTTGCCCCAACATTTTGGCGTCGTTGTTAGGGAAGTGTGCATAGGACCTAGCTTTCAGTCTAGAGTTCATTTTCAGTTTTTTTCTAGATGCATGATTAAAGCATGTAGACGCATAAACCATTTAGTTGCATATCATTTTTATTAAAAAATAAAAAATCGATACTAACCATTTATGGATGAAACATCTAGAATGCAAATTAAACATTCTTTGGAGCACAAGGACTACATTGAGGAATGGTATCAAAAAGCGATTGCGCCATGACATCTATCCATCCTTCAAGAGATCTTTGCGACAAATCTTAAGGTCAAAATGACTTATCATGTCCTCATACACAATCAGGTACATTTTGAAAATTTGGATATGAACATTTCAGAGATTCTAATCTGTAAATGGCTCAATTGGAAACATTCATATACTTAAAAACAAAAATAAAAAAATTCTTTCAAGTAGATAAATTAGGAAAAATAAAATCAAGCTTGATTGCATTTTTTTTTTAAGTTTTTAGACTTTAAAATCTTTAAATTTTTATTTATTTTCTTGCCATTTTTTGTATTAACCTCACAAAAATATTTTCAATAAAAATTCATGTTTTGATTTTAAATAATAATAAAAAAATCATGTTATATTTTCAATAAAAAAAAAACAAAAAATCATTTTTTTAATAATTTTTTTTTCATGTTTTTAATAGGGAAATGAAAATTCTAAAATCAATTCTCTCTTTGTTTTTTATTCCAAAAGAATGGACAACTGAAGAAGGCTCTCGTGCGACTTGTAAAGATTTTTATTTTTTTGCATTAGCTTGGAATCCAAATTCAAAAATCCATCATAGTAAAAAAACATATATATAAAAAAAATGGACAAAACACACAAACCAAATCAAAACAGAAAAAAAAAGGTAAGAAACACACATAACCCACTATATCTATGGCAATAAGATCACCCATGATAGGGAAGAAGCCAAGGATGAGCTCTCCATGTGGGGCCCTTTGAAGAAGTTTGAAAGTATGAATATTTAAAAATTATTACTGTTTTCTTTTGCTCCTTCTAAAGTGCTTGTTGAGCTGGAATCTTGAACAAGAACTTCATATGTACTGTGTATTAAACCCTTGCCTTTCCAACCAAGTTCACTTAAAATGCACTCTTCCTCTTTTTTGATCTCTTTTCCAGCCTCTTCGCTTAGTTCATGATCATATTCCAAAAGGTGTAAGAGCCCATGTACCACGAGGATGTGTATCTCATCAAGGAGTGTCTGGCCTCTTTCCTCAGGCTTGCTTAGCAGCTGTCTCTATAGAAATTACAATGTCTCCCGGCATAAGAATTGACATTTGAAACTCAGGAATATGTTGAGACATTGAAAGAAAATCTGTTGCTACATCTTTACCACGCCATTCTTTGTTTCGCTTCTGGATAAAATCATCATTACATAATAGATCCACGCTATCAAAGGAAGACACATTATCTATGGATGTGTCTCTTGTTGCCGAACTTGAGTCTTTTAACTGATCCAATACCAACTTTGTTTCCATGGGAGCATTCACACGAAGATTTTATGCTATATTCAAAACGTTCTCATCATCCTCCAGTAACTCCTCCTTGATACCAATATGCAAGTCCATCTCAATTTCTTTTTCTGGTAAAGGTTTCTTCAATGCTGGATACCTCCTCGTCGTTCTTCGGTAACCCCTTGTGCTAGAAAATAATCGTTTTGGTCGGTTTCCGCCTGAGAAAACATTTTTCCTTGTCGTCCATTGGAGGCAAGATGGCCTCGGCAAGGCAGTCCGGAGGAACCTACGGAAATCTGCGGACAACTCAGTCCCTACCACTCCTTTCGACGACAAATTGGGGTGTGAACTGAGAAATAAATTGAAGGTGAGAGACTGCATATAAGCCAACGACAACTTACACACTGGAGACCATGAAGGCAACTGTTTCTGAACAGGGAGAAATCAAGCGCTCTAAGATGTTCAGATGTTTATCAAGATTGATAGATGGTAGTGGAAACTCGCACTTGTCACGTTCATGGATGACTAGTAATTCATGGTCAACGGATTCGCCACATTGTGAACAAGATACAAACAAAGATCTCTGATGGTTCCTCATTTAATGTGCTCATCCTTATCCATGCTTGGCGGTGGACATGAAAGATCCAATAAATGATTTTGTTACCTGAGCATTTGCCAGAATGCATAACAACTTGAAAAATGTCATTTTTAAAACACATTTTGTGACCAAATAAAAATATATTTCAAAAAACTAAAACGTGGGTTTTCTTTAGAACGAAGTTAATTATATAAATGAAGAGAAAATTTCTCAAATTCGTAACTTTTTGAGAGATTTTAAGGGTTCTGTGGAGCCTTATTTTTCGGATTGCTTGAGAAAAAAGGATTTAGAATTAAATACACAGACATAAGTTGCGGCCATGGTCTGATTTCCCTGATCTATAGGAGGTAGATCCACCACGAAGATTTTATGTGAAGTGATGTGGTATCTTCTCTCGCACGACATCCTGTCCTATTGATCGAATTGAGAGTCCCTGATCATTTACTGTGGCCCGCAACATTTAGGAGTATGCAGGTGGAGATAAAGATAAAATCAAGAGATGTTTCACTGAGGGCCATGTTGGGGTTGTGAAAGAAATAGAAACGTTGGATGCAATCATTATAAAGGTGCATTCTACAATCGAGAAAGTGGATGAGATCATAATCACTGTACAAGAATTAAAGCATTGTGTGGAATTGGTTGGCCAGGGGTTAGCTCCTCTGACTAAACAAGTGAATGACTTCTTTCAGGTTGTTTTGAGTGGAAGGAACACATTGCTTGATAGTCTCGGATTATCAATTTTTTTCACATACAGAAACTTTTTATACATGGCAATTTCATTTTTTTATTATGTTGTTTTTTGTTTGTTATGTTTTATTACTTTTTGTTTTTTAATGTTATGATTTGTTACATTTTTGTTAATAGAATGATGTTTTAATGTTTAATGTTTTAATATTGTAAATAGGTTATGTGTTTTTTTTATACATGTCTTATATGTATAATGTTTGTTATGTTTTGTTTTTAAAGTACATGTATATGTTTTGTATAATATTTCATTTTTTCATTTTTTGTTTTTTTTTTTTTTTTTAATGAAGTGCTTTTTATAACATTTGTGTTATAGATTTTGTTATTCTTTTTTTGCATATATATTTTAGGTTGTACATATGCTTTTCTTCTTATGTTTTTCTTTTATGTACATTTAATTTACTTTTTAATATTGTAAATATTTCATTAATTTTTAGATTGTATATTTTACTTTTTTCAAGAAAATTGTCATAAAAACTGATGTGAAATTCATTTAGTGATTGGAGCAAATTGAGAAAAAGTTGTTGTGATGGTCCACTCAAACACACCTGTCGAAGCAATAAACAAAAGAAATAATCATAAAACACGAGACAAGAATAACAAACAAGGCTATGGCATCAACAACTGGAAATTTCTCTACCATTCTTCAGCCAAAGAAGGTTTATAGGTAAAATAAACAGATCAAAATTACCTTGCCCTTTTTAATAAAAAAAATTGTTCTATTTGCTAGTTTTTCTAGAAGAGGTACTAATTAATTTGAAGATTGGACTGGTTATTTGTTCATAACAAAAATGCATAGCTTTGTGTACTTAACTGTCTGTTAAGGATTTTAGCTACAGAAATTGCACAATTCTGCAACTGAACAACAATTTTGCAGCTCTATATTTAACTCAATAATCTATTTGTCAATAATGCATTCTAGTCAGAAAATGATGCTCAAAAATCTATTATTGGTTTTATCTAATGTTATGTCTTCAAGTATGATGCAAGAAAGAAGAAGAATTGTAAGGGCACTTTATTTGCAGGATCGATTGATGAATTTTTTTATTAAGGATTGTTTTGTAGGAATCATTAAGCATTCACAAATAATATTTCTTTATCTTTATGAAATGCTATGATTCAAACATAAATTGAGGAAATTGTTTTCTTTTAGAAATTGGATTTATTATCACAATTGTGAAATTGGACTAACCATTTGAAATGAAGACACGTCATGAACCTGTTAATTATGCAAATTTTTCGTATGTATCAAAAATAAATTGATCACTTCTCTTTGAACACACTTACGTTTTATTGCCATATTAGTGCCATGTTTGTTTCAGGTTCCAGGACAATCAGAGAATTGAAGGAAGCCAATTATGCATGATTGGTTTTCTACGGCCAATTTCAAGAGCCGTGAACCAGTTAAATCCATTTCTATCATCCATAAATGCCATCATTTTTCCTCTCCAAACTCACAAGCTATCCAAGAATTTTTCGCTAAACATTGCTGTCACCATTTTCCTTGCAAGAGTCGCATGTTTCTGTTTATATTTTCCATTCACATTTTCCATAATTTCCATTTATTAACCCATTAATAGAGACATTCAACTCGCTTACATGTTGATTTTTCCTTTTGCTTTCTGTTCACTTGTTTACCTCTTGAGATTTTCCTTTCCATTAAATAAATCCTACTTGATGCAAAGTTTCCATCCAGAGTCCTTCCAAAATCATTATTCCATACTTGCGTTAGATGATGGGGGATTCATTAATGCCTCCCTTCTAACAAGTCTTGGCCTATCGACATCAACACATTATCTAGGTTCACGACTAGAGTCCTTATTAGTACCTTGAGGCTTGTATGCATCAATGACAAGTTCTCTCACCAATAATCATGGGAATACATCAATGTCCCTTGATCGTCAGATCTTGCAAGTGGCTCTGCATCAGCTCATCTATTCGCATTTTGCAAGATGTACTTAGGTACCTTGGCACTTGTTGACATTAACGGTGAGTTTGCCTCGCATTGGTTAACGACATTCATTAATGGCCGGTAATCCAATGACTTCTCTTCATGCTCGACGACAACACATTTATTCGCATGACTGGAATTGCACCATCAAGATTTGTAGCAGGTGAAGACTATATCATTTCAGTGTTTTGCAGCAGATACAACATATTTAGCAACAAAAATAAAGAATCCACTTTCACCACCTCATCCACCATTTATGCAACCAAGAAGCAGATGAAGTTCTACATTCTATTCCATGATCCTGCAGTAGCTACAATTTCTCTACATATGCACAGTTTGTCCACTTCCTAGGTACATAAAGGTGTGTTATTCTATAGCTTTTAATCATAGAATTCCTTAATTACTGAAATTATAATTTTTGGAAAATAATTCACCATATTTCCTTTCTCATTTAAAAATAAAAATAAAAATGGTAAACACCTCTAGTTGGGGGGGAGGGAGGAGAGGGACATCCATTTATTATCACATCCATTTCACTTCATTTCATCCTAACATACTTGTCCTAATCAATTATGATTGCATTATGGTTCAAAAGTTATGTGATTTGCAAATAAATGTCTAAATGATGAGCATATTATATGGCTGATTTAAAGATGCAATCTTAAATATGTTCAGTGAATCTTGTTGCAACAAAAAGAAACAAGGTATTAAAACACAAGAACCAATACCAATTAAGATTTGGTTGTAACACAAGATCAACCAAACATTCTACAATTCAATGTATGACAAGGAATACTTTGCAAAAAGAAATGAAATTGTCAAATGCAAAGTCTAAGGACAATTGATATAAGACAAGCTCATTCAAAAGCAAATCATGATTAAGCAATGCAGTGGATTGCATGAGGACATGCAATAACGTCAGTTGGGGGGTACGTAGAGCCCCCAAAATGTATTCAAAAAATCATCCAATTTCACCTTTATCGCCACCATTTCACTCACATGTCGCAACTCCATAGCAATATAATCATTCATTATGTTAGCGCTTGGAATTCACCTAGGCTGAGATAGACAAACTCTCAAGGCTACATCAAACCATTTCACCTCGTAGCTAGCCCTACGAGGTATGAGAAGGCTCTCTCGGGTCAAAGCTCGATGGATTTTGTCAATAGGATGAGTTGACCAATTAGTAACAAGGATTTTAGGCTAGTAAACTGATATGGGGGATTGGTTTAGAGTTTTTGGATTTTTTGGTGGCAATTGGAGGGAGTGCAATTCAGGGTGCGGGGATTGAGCTCAGTTTTT
>APFE030577042.1:0-10692 GCA_000404065.3 Pinus taeda | reverse complement strand
TAATTAAAAATTTAATTAAATCAATCTAATCCAAACCAAACCAAACATAAAAAATAAAAATAAAAATAATTAATTAATTAATTAAATCACGCTTGCTTGAAAATTAAAATCACACTTACATAAATGAAATCACACTTGCAGAATTGAAATCACACCACACTTGCATGAATGAAATCACACTTGCATAGTTTAAATCACACCATACTTGCATAAATGAAATGAAATGAAATAACTACACTATGTTACCAATATGTACAAAGGTGTGCAAATTGTGGTTGATGGGGACCTTCCATTCCTCAGCAAGCACATTGAACAACTATCACATCTTGGAGATCAAAGTGGAAATATGTATTTCATAAAATGAAGTTACAAGATATTACAAGAATTCTCTCTCCTCACTTTACAAATCACATCATGGATGGAACTTGGAACCTCCAACTAACAACACTAACTAGTTTGCATCTAACAACCCTTTGTATGAAGGGTGCACTCCTATTTATACAAAAATTGAGGATAACTATACAATAAATATAGATCCTTAGATATCTCCTAAGTCCACATTTATCTCTTGTGGTTACAACCAATCACCTAAAAATGTAAGATACAAATCCTCCCAAAATTCTCATCCATTATTCTTCTCCTTTGAATGTGCATAGTTAATGATCCGCATCTTCTATAATTATTCCACAAATATTCATGAGTTGGAATTTGAAATTCGAATTTGTGGTTGGCTGGCCAAGTAGGACCCTTCTAGAATCTCCAAGTAGGCCTACAATATCAAAAAACTCATAACACTTTTAGATATATATGACAACATGTTAATTTCCTAATATTTAATCACAAATTCATTTAAAATACTTAAAAGCAATGACTTGGAAAATAATAATAATAAAGCCATATGATTATGAAAATGGTTACTAAATGTAGGGTTATGGAATTATAGAGTTTGTTGGGCACAGGATCCCCCAAGGCAAGTTTTGGGGCTTAAAGCCCATGTTTTGACTAAGTTTGATGTAAAGACTCTGCGATTTGTGGGCGTGGAGCGCGAAGTTGTAATTGAGTCATAGGGTTGTCTGCCCTTACTTTTGTAATGTAATTTCAGCTTGAGAGTTCTACCCATGGTCCACGGACCATGGGATTGTATAAATAGAGCAAGGCTCTTAGTGTAAAGAGACATCGAACAATCTAAGAGAAAATGAAGCATTAAGTCTGAGTGGAAGTGTAAAGTCGTTTCTTTGCGTCATAGAGTAGGAGAAGGCTCTGCAATAGAGTGCGTAGAGGTCTAGTAGTCTACAGATGAGTGCGCGGACCCCTGCAACTGAGTGTGTAGGGTGAGTTGAGTCTGTAACCATTGGAGAAAATAATAAAGAGAACCTTCTTATCATTTTGTGTGTGTTTTTCTTGTTTTATGCATTTAAGTATATCGGGTATGAATTGCAAGTTTACTATTTATTTGTTGCGTGAACTTATTTGAATGTGTTGAATAAGCGAATATAAGATAAGTATATGTTTAAGCGAAGTTAACTAATAGTTTAAGAAGATAAGTAATATCCACATTGTAACTTAGGGAAAGAGCGCAGACCCCTGCCTTAAGTAGTGTGAAATCACCTCAGCCCCTGATCAGGGATGTGTGAAGGCGATTTTAATAAAGCGCGAAGGTCCCGCGGGTCAGGGCGGTGCACGAAGTGACCTGCGCGAAGACATTCCTAATTGGACTAAGTCGACCCCTAGCATCCCCCCATACTGCTTCGGGTGAGACCTCAGTTTGCACTCCGCAAGCTGTTGCCGAAAGGGCCAGTAGTACAGGGATTTGTTTGGCTAATTAACTCCAAACCTAGGTCAGGCCCCATCAAGCCAACAAATGGTTCCGTTGCTGGGACCAGAATCTACATAGAGATGTCTGATGTCTTATCATTGGAATATAACTTAGAAGGAAATTGAAGGTTGGTTGGACAAGAGAATTCATGAGTTCATGGCGCAGGAGAATAGGAATCCATGACTGACAAAAGAAGAGTGGTTAGACGACTACCTATACACAAATATCCATGAAATCTTCTTCACATCTTTCCCTACTGAGTTGTACAAGTGGATCGTGAAGCTAGAAGATAGCCAAGGAATGTGGAAACTCGACAATCCTATTGCGTGGACCTGAGAGCTGGTGCATAGCTTAGAAGCATTAGAGGATAAGATCACGCCTGTTGTTGATCACTAGCTTGATCAGATCATAGGAGGATTCACTACTGAGTTTGCAGTAGATACTTTAGTCGGATCATAGGAGGATTCATTATTGAGTTCGCGGTAGATACTTTAGTCAGCTATAGCGAGGTAGAGTGACGCTTTCTCAAAGGACTGCGAGGTAAGTACATAAAGTCTCTGAACACTTGGATTAAAATGCTACTGTGCGAAAAGTAGATTATGCAGTTACATTGATGTTTGGGGCTACGAGAAGTGGGAAAATTTATAGAAACAAAGGACTAAAGACTAACCCCTTGATTCGAATCACCTTTACGAGGGGATGAGGAAGAGCTCGTGAGGGTTTCTCCACGAAGTGAGATTCATTTTATAAGGTAGAGGATTCTGCGCATACCACCTCCACCCACACCATCACCTTCATCTTCGCCCGTACCACCTCTGCCACCACCATGTTTTAACATGGCCAGTTTGTTAAAGTTGCATGTGCTTAGGGGATTGGGAAATGAAAATCTAGACCAGTTTTGTTCATTGTAAAGGCCGTATGGGAAGCACAGGGAGTTACAGATGATAATATCAAGAAAGAAACATTCGTTAGTGCTTTGCAGGATCGCTCACTAACCTAGTACATTAAGCACTCGAGTGATAATCCAACTGGGGGAATCGCAACTATCCAAGCTATGCTAACTAAAGAATTCAACAAATCAAAGTCAGAGGTGCAGTCAATCATTGGGTTCAAGGAGATTATGATGCTACCAGGTGAGACTTCGTGGGAGCTGGATCAGAGGCTGAAGTGTATGATTCACGAAACCAATATGACTTTGATTGATGGACAACACTGTGAATGGTTTGTAGCATCACTAACGCCATATTTGAGGAACGCGTTGTCGCAGCAAAGGTTAAAAACTCAGGCATAAGCTTTAGAAATCACGATGAGGCTACATGAGACCCCACTACAAGATCCTAACTTGGGAGTTCAGAAAATCCACGCGCAATTGAAAAGCTTATGCCTTGAGACGTAGAGTCTGAAACAAGATAGGACAGCTCGACCAGAAGTGCACGAAGAAGTGTGGTGCATGAAATGCAAGGATCAGGGTCATGACAAAGACCACTCGCTAGTGTTCGCAAACTACCTCACGGGAATAGGACCAATGCCATTAAGATAGGAAGTGCAATAGGGACCAAGTGCGGCACCTGCTCTGTGATGCACAATTTGTCAAATGGGAGGAAAGCATGATATGGACAGCTACCATTTGTTGCAGAAGTACACGTAGAGTTCACAACAATTGTTCTGTAATTTCTATAGATCGGTGGGACACAGTGAGTGCACATGTAGAAGTTATGAGCTGATGATGGATAGAACCCCCACCTACAGGGTTCAGGCCAAAATGCAGCCCCTAGACCAAGGTGAAGGGATGGTGCGAACCAGATTCTAGGGGTGCGGGCAAGGCTGAGGTGGAGGAGGACCTGGAAGAGGCCGCAGACAACTAATATGCTACAATTGTGAATGGTCAGGACATTATGCCTGCGATTGTATGAATCCAACGCGTCCATTATGCTTGTACTGTACCTTGTTTGATCATGAGATGGAAGATTGTCCTACGTTGATAGCTAGGATACACAACAAGGGAGTGCTACCACCTCCCCCGACTCAAAACTCGCCAATGATGAGGTTTGAGTAGTGCGAGGAAGAACCAAATGTGAATATTGTGCTCTGAAGTGGAATTACGATGGGAGATGATAAACGAAAAAAACCCAAAGAAATTACTTGGGTTCACAAAGCTCCAGTGAAGGAAGCAGAGTTTGATTTGGAGCGCACTCGGGAAAATTTTATGGAAGCTAAGAAGAGCTTTGCTGATGCCTCCACTTCAGGAAGAAAAAACAAACTGGAGCCGAAAATGGACCCATAAATGCTCACGATGTTCCTGGAAACATGTATGAAGTTACTACATGATAGTAAGGCTGTAAATGGATTATAGGAACTCATCAACAGATGCGCTAGGACCGTGCCAGGAGAACCACGCATAGTTTGGAAGGTTGGAAAGCATAAGACAACAATAGGAAGAGAAATGAGGTTAACCACGCAGATTAGAGAATATGAGATGGACCAAGTAATTCTGGATTTAGAATCGGATGCAAACGTTTTGCCAAAATAGACATGGGAACACATGGGGAGGCCTACGCTACAGTGGTCTCCTATTCAGCTACACATGGCGAGCCAGTAGAAGATAATACCCCTAGGGAAATTGCAAGGAATCACAGTGGATATTGAGGGAGCGAGCACGCTAGCAGACTTTGACGTGATAGAGATTGTTGATGACAACTATCCCTACCCTGCGCTCTTAGGAATTGATTGGGCTACTAACATGAATGGGGTGATTAATCTAAAGAAGTGCAAGATGATTTTTGAGATGAAGTCTCTGCGCATAGTTATACCCTTGGACCCTGCTAAGGGATCATGCTACATAGAGCCAATGCGTGACTATGAAAGTGATGATGATTTGGACTACATCTACAAGATAACTGCGTGGGAGCAAGACTGGGTAAATCCTACGGCAGATGGATGTATTTCATGGGAGCGTGAAAGCTCCTGTACTTCCAATTCAGATGAGGAGATAGAGCGATGGCAGAACTGGTTACACGAGGTAACCACAATGAATTTTAACATGATGAAAAGATCATTGTCCTAAGTATCAATGGAAATGAGGGATTTACCTACTTATGATGGATTAGGTGAGGTAGATGCTTTCCTAGACCAATTTGAGAGGGAGGTGCCGGAAAACAACGTTTTGAAGCCTTGAATTGGGTACTGCGTGCTACGCCTGCGAGGTGGTGGGGTACACACAAAGAAAACTTTGATGATTGGCACACCTATAGGAGGATGATGCGCACATGGTTTGGGAAACCTATAGGGTGGTCGTCGAGTAGATACAATGGTCGAGATTATCCGCACGCACATCTGTCAAGGTGGGTACAGGTATATGATAAACAACCTGCGCAGATGCACATGAACTTCGCGATGGGAAATATGATCAATAATCATGTGTTGGGGGGGAAATGCACAAATGGATCCTCAAAATGGAACGACAGAATGTGGAAAGAACGAGCACGTAGAAGGTTATCCACGTGGAAGCCTTTAATAAAGTGTGCGAAGCACTGAACAAGGTATGTAATATGTAGTGAAGTGATTGGGACCTACGTGTACCAGCAGTCCTATGGGCTTATAGGGCGACATGCAAGAAACTGACAGAACAAACGCCTTCTAGGCTGGTTTATGAAGCAAACACTGAAATACCGATGAAATATATCATGCCTATTCTATGCATAACAGCGCCCGCGGATATGACGGATCGCAGAGCCTTGAAGGAAGGGATTGCGTAGTTGAAAGAAGAGGAATGCTTGGGACCTGATGAAGAGATCCAACAAGGCAATCCTAGGCTCCAAAAACTTATGAAGGAAAAAGTTTGCATGAGGGAGCAAAGTGCTATGGTGGAAGAAGTCAAAAAGATGGAGGAAGGAATAAAAAGGGATTTTCTTGATAAAAAGGTTGTGGTGATACAACAAGATGTGCGCAATTACGATGATAAATTTGGAGACTACCATTGAGATTTGATCAGTCTGATGCCTTGGATTGGACCGTGTATTACTAAGGGGATCACAGACAGTGGCGCGATGTAGGTATTAAAGTTAAAAGGTGAACTTTTCCCAGAAAATGTAAGTGATAGTCGGTCGAAACCATATACAAGTGGTGTGGCCACTTAATTAGCTATGGGAAGCATAGTCTTAATGCTCTGGTAGTTAAAAGGAGGCACGAGACTATAAACTACTCTGCCCAAGAGCTGCGCAATGTCAGGGTTGCGCACTGGAGTGAAGTGTCACAGGGTCCACGACAACATTGCCTAGAAAGTGACTGTTATAGTCACTATTCACGATGTGATGCTTGGTTTGAGACCAAATGGAGTGGGTAGCAAGCATCTAAGGTGAGCTTTATGGGAAAGATTTGGGAAAATCTACCACCAAGGGAGCATTAGTGGACCAAATTTGGGGGGAATGGTCGAACTTGAATTCAAAAGGCGCTATAAATTACAAAGGGCTGCCCAGTAAAACAAAACTTGGTCATTTGAGGATTGAGCTATCGTGTTCCCAAAGTATTCTAAACCGAGGCCTATTTAACCTGTTGAGAGCATTGCTTAAGCACCCGGTTGAGTAGTTGAGAGATTTCTAGACAACCAAAATGACAGTGTCTGAAGAAGCCAGGGAAATCAGATAAGTGACCACCGAAGAGGCCACGCAGGTCATGATAGTAAAAGATGCCCCTGAGAGTGCTAGGATAGTTGCAAAAATCCCTAAATCACCATGCACGCCGAGACCCAAGAAAGATAAGCAACCCATGATTCTGGTGCGCGTGTCCCCTCAAAACCCACTGCGAACTAAATTGACCATGGAAGAAAAGGAGAAAGGGGTTAATTTGGAAACCAATGACGAGGACGAAGACATGGAGAAAGAAACCGAGGGTGCGAACCCTCTAACCAGGCTTCCCATGTATGTTCCTCCATGGAAGGGGAAGGTGAAGGTGCTAAAGGATATTGATGAGCGTAAAATCTCTCTACAGACTTCGCTGCTACCTGACAATATCATTTTTGAAGGACCGCACCTAGGACGGGTGCTGAGTTTGAAGTTCGAAGATTGGGATCTCGCAGACCATGAGAAATTCCCTCACTAGCAACCACACAGCTCATGAAGTCGAAGAAAAACACCGCTTCGGGAGTCATAGAGTTGGAGTCGCGCAGGTGGTTGCGCAGCATCGAAAAGGCAGGGTTATTGACCCTGCTATGGGTGTCGCATTACCATCACACCCCAGTGACTATATTTGTCATCAGGTAGCTCTTTTGCCTAGTGCATGATGGGTGTTTGTAGCTGGAGGGGCCCATCCCCATCACGGAACACTTGATCCATAGAATTACTTGACTCCCTTGTAAAGGGGAAGACCCAATAGACATTTTAGAGGGTAAAAGCGATGATTTTGCCATCACCGAGTCCATGAAAAAGAAATATAAGATGGAGAAGAAAAAGAGGGGCTACGTGATCTCCAGTATCAACAATAAGGCAGTCAAAGTCATGACTCAGATACTGGCGAGTAAGGTCATGTGGAAGTGCCATGTGGATGAGGTAACTACGCCAGTGGTTGCACTTGTCAAGCAGTGCGCAGAGGGGGTCTAGGTTAACTGGTCCGAATACTTGTGCCAGGAGTTCCTGGAGAATTGCCGCAAGGAACAAGAATAAGGGAAAGCCTTCCACTATGCATGGCTTTCGCTACCCATAGTGCTGGTGGCTAGGGAATTTCCTGAGGATATCCAGTTCCCCCCAATTTCTAGGGATCTCCCGGAGGCCACGAAGTACGCTTCATTGTGGGCCACTAAATATGCGCATATGATCCAAGACACTAAAATATTTTGGGTGTTCATCGAGATGAACATCAAAATCAGGATTAACCGCAAGCCACGATTATCACCCATTGTCTATAACAACTTACAAAGCTTCACGGAGTTTAAGGCAAAATTCCATCACGTCTACATTGGGGCACAGAAGGACCCTACGATGAAGTGGAATTAACTACCCTACTTAGCCACGGATGATGTTATATTCAACGTACTTGAGTCATGGCCACCAGAGTGGCATGCTCCAACCATCTTCATGGTGGAAGCATAAAATTTTGCTGCATAGAAAAAATGGAGGAGGCAAAACTGCGGGTGGCGCAATTGACCGAGAAGAGAAGAAAAGAGACAATAGCAACAAAGACGTAGGAGGCGCGGGATGCTACGAAGATAGCAACAGAAAAATAGAAGGTAGCAGAGAAGGAGTACAAGGGTCAGAATTCACCTTCGCCTGAGCAGGAACAAGAGATGGAGACAGAGATAGAGGAGGGTGGCACAGACCCACAAACAGCATCGCAACAATTGAAGCACCAACACCTAATAGAGCATATGGGTTCGTGAAAGAAGTCAAAAATGTATAAGACTTCTTTTGACCCGATCACCCTCCCTGAGGGAGATCTACACAATATAGGGCAAACGATGCGCGATGTCACCGTGGAGGCCCTCCAGTAGTTGGTGGAGGAGAATCAGATTATGTTGGGGGCCGTCCAAGCACAGATTTAGGAGTTGCGGGTGCACACTCCCTAGGCTGGTACTCTCTTGACCAGCCTCGTAATAGGAATGACCATGGCTAAGGAAATGTTGCACGCCCGCATGACCAGCACATTATTGTTGCCAGAGGGGGCACTGGTTACAGAAAATGAGGCCAATAGGCCTACGGTCAGTGTGTTGAAGGGAGTAGGGATCAACATGGTTGTGCTCCCTTGAGAGACACTCTATGTCTTGCATGATGGAGTGACTGCAGAACTGCGGGCAAGGGAGGACCGCACGCTATAGGTGTTAAGTGAAAAAAGAATCAACATAGAGTAACTAAGCTTGCAGCATGATGATTTAGTCACGCAGAACTGACAGTTGATGCAGGTGGTTGAGGAGACCTGCTAGATGGTCCCTGAGTTGGCCATCCCAATAGAGGCACCAGTAGATGTGTGCATCCAAAGGTTAGTAGCAAGAGTGTGCAAGGCACAAGAAGAGATGGCCAAGGTTCATCTGGAGCTTAACCTTCAGATAGAAGATCTGCGGTTCAAGGCACGGCCATCAAATCCTTCAGAGGTAAGGGAACAATGTGTCAGCACCATCACAATGGGAATAGAAGAGATTAGCAATGCAGTGAAGGACTGCACCAAAGTGTTGGAAGAATCGTTTGAGGTCCTCACCACTCTACACGAAGACCCAAACATACAATGCTTGGAAATAGAGGCGCGTGAGCTACAACAACAATATGATGATGTCAAAGGGACCATGAAGACGGTGGCCCTTACATAGAGGGTCACACGAATACAAAGGCAAAAGTTCTTAAGGAGCAAGTAGACGTAGCATGACACAAAGAAGTGGTTCTAAAGGCGTGCGTCCAACCATGGATCGATGAGGCCTTTCATATCACAACAACGATTGAAGGCAAGCTCGCACAGATGCAGGCGATGCAGGAGAATATACGGGGAAATAGTTCACATACCACAGCCTTAGAACAAGGCGTCCAAGAGATACAGCAGGCAGCCACTAGTGCACTACCGACCTTGCAACAGTCTGACCAGAGTTGGGAGGTCTCTGCGCGAAGGTATCTGCACTGATAGAGTGCCTCGAGGGCAAGTCACAATGTTTGTGTTAGGGGCCTTGATCAGGGGCTCATGTCCCAAGTGTCAAAAAATGCTCAAAATTGAAAGTGTTCAAAATTGGCTCTAACCCCAATGACCGGATAGAGTTCATCCTCCCGATTCTGGCGCCGCAAACGGTTTGAAAAATGGTCGACGTATGTGAAAGTTATGGCAAAAACAAAATCGCCCAATGACCCTTAATTTTTGAATTTTCAAAAAAATAAAAAAGAATATTCCGTAGAATATTCTTTAGAATATTCTTGGGAATATTCCAAAGAATCTTCCTGTTGAACAGCCAATCAGAGACTGCCACGTGACAAGCCTGGAGGCTGCCACGTGGCACCAAGATGACGTAAGCAAGGGTCATGCGTATGTTTAAAATTTTGTTTGGGGTTTCGATGATTCGAACCCCTGACCTACGTTCAATCACTCCAAGGCTTTACCGTTACACCACGCCCATATGATTGAAGAGATCACAGAAACTTTATCATTTGAAGTTTAAAATTGGCAGGCGGGAAAAATTTGGGGGCCAATCCCTAAAGCCCAACCCTCCGCCACCATATAACCACGCGCCCAGAACCAAGGCCCAGCATATAACCAGGCACGAAATCCGATGCTAACCGCCAAGCAACTGCAACGTGGTCACATGCATAAATTGAGCCGGCAGTTAAGGCGGAGATGACGGAACTTTTGGCGGGCGTCCAGATTTGGCGGAGCTCCACTAAAGTTAGCTGGAGTCTTTTTAGGGGAAACTGGCAGTTTTCATTAAAGGGCCATAACTTTGGCTAGGAAAGTCCGTTTTGGACGAATTTTTTTTTTATTTTGGTATTTTGGATGTGCTGAAGCCATTGGCATAGGTATTTTGTCCATCAGAGGTCATTTACACAAGTTTTGGAGCCGTGGAAGTTCTAGGAGCCACTAGGGCCCAGTATTGTGAGGACTGTTTCAGGTTGCAGGTATCCATTGGAGGTGAACCAGCAGTCAATCCTGAAGGATTCATGTGTTTTGAATCTGATTTTACAGTCTATTTCACCTGTAGAGACTTCTATTCAGCTGTAATTCCATTTTGAGCCTTTAATCAAAACGAGGACTGACCCATTTGGGGGTCTTGGACCCAGCAGACGTAGCCCAGGAGGGGTGAACTGCTTCATCAACTTCTTTTGCATCTGTGGTTGATTTCTTTTGCAGAACAAATTCGTTTTTATGTGTTAAACAGTAAAAGGAAATATTTCTGCTATGCTTGAATGGATCATGAA
>APFE030577039.1:49718-85671 GCA_000404065.3 Pinus taeda | reverse complement strand
AGGAAGCCTTTGGCCATAGTTTTGAGGTAGGGCAGCAAGTTGACCAGGTAATGTTAGAGGGGAAAACCTTGCCATGACTGTTAGAGGAATTTGTACAGGAAATACAACAAGTTGTGTTGATGGGGATGACGATACCAATGGAGGTGGTGGTGATGGATTAGCAATGAGAGACGATGTGGCTAATGTATTCAGAGGTATGCTAGAGGAAGTAGCAGTAGACAAATTTTCAAGTTGATATTGAATGTGTGCCTTTTCGGTAGTAATTAGAAGCTAGTCAACTAGACTTTGGAGCTTATTAAAGTTTGACCAAAGCTCATGATCAAATTTAGAAAATAGGGATATAGGATAAGGCAAGTAAGAATCAAACTTGATAGGGTCGAAGACTACTTTTGAAAATAAAGATTCAGACTTTGATCAAAAAAGAGAGAGCTCAAAATGTATATCAAAATAAAGATCTTCGATAGTAAGAAATTGATCGGGAAAAGAAGTAGTTCTTACCAATTTATGAGCTCCACTTTTGGGAAGAGGATATTTGAGTTTCCTTATCACTTTCTCCGGATCATGAACAATAGGAGGTGGATTTGGGTCAATGGTGCACGGGTAGGGTAAATACCCGCACATACCCACTGCATACATTTAACACAATAATGCATCCACAACTACTCCAAGTGTTTGACTCTAAAATGGAGTAAAACCTTCAGACTATATATGGTTTGATGGCCCTCTTCTATTGTTCCTTTATAGTGGAACTTCAATCACCTCGCCTAAAACCTCTATCAGGATTATATGAACCAAAAAACATTAGTTTAAGCTCTTTGCCGCATATATAACCTTTTCACTTCAACCATTGATTATTTATGTCCTTAACTCACAAAACCCAACATTCGACTTCTATTTCCTTATAAAACCCTTTACAAAGGAAAATGTCACAAACATACTCTTTCTTTGCCTTCCTTACAGTTTCATACAGATTTTGAGGTTAAAACTTCTATCACAATCGCTATCGCTATCGAGACTTCCATAGTATTAACACATATATGCCATCCCCCTTCTTTGACATCGATATCCAACTATCGGAGCAATAACACATGCTTTACATTAAAGGGCCTGCACGATATAACTATCAGAAATATCAACTATTCAGGAATATAAAGGATATTCCCCTCCAATCCACATATGCTGGATTTCAAATACTATAGAACCATAACTATGACTATTGTCGGGTCCACAACTTATCACTCTACTATGCTTCCACTGCGACCTTCGCCGATTCCTAATCTCCTAACCTCTAATCGCTGATTAGCGCTTAATCACTATCAGTGTATCAATGTTCCTTTACACTGGCCCTTGAATACTTCAAACTGGTGATCCGACTGGTTCTTCAAACCTGATAATGCTATAAATCAGTCTCAATAATAATTCACATCTAGAACTTAGTTCCGATAGTTTTTTGCACTAATTTTTCAATGTAAATAGGGATTTAGGTTACGAGACTTACTCTCCAAGAATAATCCTGCCAATGCGATGCTTTGCCTCATTCTTTAAAGAAATCATCTGAACTATTGATCCATGTGATCAAATGATTCCTGTGTACTAGTATTTTGATCCCTCGCTCTTTAATTTACTTAGTTTTCCCACTAAGTCTTCAGTTTTCCATATTTTAGCTTCACCTCAAAGGGTTTCTTCAAAGTCTCCAGGTATTTTGTTCCGCAGCTCGATTTCTCTTCTGAACTCAACTCCTCGAACTCTCAACTTCTCTTTCATTCCAGAGTGCCTCTCTGATGCTTCAATGGGACTCAATGGTCTATTATGATTTTCTGAATCATTCTCCTATTGCTTTGCCTTCGACGGTGTTTGCTTGAACAATCCTCAATGTCTCCTTTGCATGTTCCAAAAAACTCTATCTCTAACCCCCTGTCATAGATCCTATGAGTTCACATACAAATCAACACTTAAACGCACATTCAACTCTTTTGAGACATTCGGAAATGACACTGTATATATATTAATGTAAAACACAGATTACATTTGAGACTCCTCATCTTGCATAAGCGTGATTCTCAACGTTTGTGACCTCCTCTTTTACATGTAGGCTTACATATGTTTATATAGAAACGTTGGATCAGCTCATTGAAGGGTCCAAGCAATCGTCTAACAAAAGCCTAAAGCTCTACATGCATGCATATGTATGTGGTAGAATTTATCCACTGTAGCTTCTCTCTGTTTTAAAACAGAAAAGTCTCCTTATTAGCTCAATGGTCCATATCTACTCTAATTAATTCCTAAAAGATATCTCTTGCTCCTAGAGAGTTGGATTTGACTTCTACCACTGATGTTCTCATTTATTTATTTTGAGAGCATTTACATATTCTCCCATTATCTAATTAAATCACACTTAAAGGCATAAATATTACATTGACTTGGAACTCAAGAAAACTATTTGCTAAAATGCATGACCCCCTATGTCTACTATTTACAACGATTTTCCTTTCGATGAATGCTCCTGCATCAGACTCCCCAAGTAGAAAATATTCATGATCTACTGATCATGTGTCTTCTGGTCTTTGCCTTCCTAGATCCCATACTTTGTTTTGTAACTTTCCACATGCTTTGCTCCTTTGTTGTTACTGTATGTCTACTGTCTTCTTCTTCTTGTCAATTAGATTCAACTTCTGATTGAGCTTGCTTGTTGCTTCTACCACTTTTCTCCATTTGAATTTCTTCATCATCTACTGCCATATTTCTTCAATTTCTATGTCCAGCATATCTTTGGGCCGGTCCATATTCTGCTTTGTATTTCTATCTCTTTCTCTTTGTTTCAAGTTCCTGTTGCTGTCTTCTATCCTGAATTTTCCTTTTCTTACTCCAACTTTTGGTTTTCTTTCTTTACTGACTACTTCCCTATCGTCCTTACCCTCTTTCATGATTAAATCATGACTATACAACATTCCTTCCAGCAATTTAACTTCTCTGCTCCATGGATTGAATTGTTCCACAAAATCTCCTTCTTCCATCTTTATTTGGTTGTTCAGTTGTGTCAAACCTCCTCCAGCATTTGCAACAAAACCTACACACTCAAAACACTTGTTAAATTCAAAAACATATTGTTGCTGTGCCTTCTCTTCCTTTGGCAACAATTTAGTTTGCTGCTCCATTTTCTCCTCCTTTATCAACATATCAGTATGCTGGTTCGAATTCTCAGTAGAATTCATGATACTCTCAATTAGTCTCTCTCCCACACCATATGTTCTAATGACATCTTCCTATTTGGTTTCATAGTAGTGAAATTCTCCTTCTTTAACCTATTGCTAGTTATCCTCACTTTGAAATTGTTTGATTCCTATTGCCTCTTTACAATCTCCAAACAACATCTTCTCAATCTCTTTGATCACATACTCATACTCATTCATGCATTTTAATGAACATGCAAACAAATTATTGCATCTTCCTGTCTCCATGGCTACTTGACACACATCTCCTCCTTCAAAAACTGTAATTATAGCTTCTGTTCTATTGTCAGGTTCTCTCATTAGTTTCTCCAGCAGTTTAATTTCTTCTTCACACTTAGCAAGCATTTCATCACAATGCTCTCTTACCCCAACTTCATCCTTCACATGTTGTGTTACAGTATTAAAATAATGTCTTCCTTTGACCCTTGTAATCTCAAGGTCTTTCTGTTGTAGCAAATCACTACTTCCCTCATTCAAGAGGTCTCTTCCATCATACTCTGTTCTCCTAGATTACTCCTCCAGACTTTTGACATCTTCAAAAGACTATCCATCCTCTTCAAAACACTCCTTTGTTAGTGTTCCTTTTCCCAAGGTTAAATCCTTTGCATAGGGTTCCTCCTTCTTAACATCTTTCGGTACATGTCCTTCTTCCCTACTATCTGTCTCAATAGTTTACATGGCTATCTCCACTATGCCTATCATCATAGTCAATTGATGATCCTTTACTAAGTTTTCAGCTAACATAGTTTCTTCCTCAAGTTTTCCTTCAGTCCCTTGCTTTTTACCTTCTTTGAAGGTATCTTCAAATGGTTGCTTTTCTTCTGCAACATATGCCGTCATACACAAACTATCAATTTTAAAAATATAAGACCCTATGGTCTCATTTAATGGTTTAGACATCATATCTCCTTGTTGTTCTAAATCATTCATATGATTAAGAAATTCTTTGATAGTCTCTTCTTCAATCTAATCAAGCCCTTCACTTGGTTGATAGACACTTTCCTCCAGCTGTATATGAGATTTATCTATCTCATATTTTTCCAAAACAGAATTTTGATTCTGTTGGTCTTCTTCCACTTCTATGACAATATCAACAAATTGTGTTTTATTTGTTTCACTTTCAAACATACACAAATTGTTAGTTTTAAAATCATCAGACCTTTTGGTCTCACTTGAAGTTTCAATCTTCAAGTCTTCATCTTCACATTCTCCCAGAAATTCTCCTTGTTCTGGTTTACAAATGGATTCTTCCATTTCTAACTCAATTTCCTTGAATTTTTCCTTTAGCGACTTTACTTGCTTTTGTTGTAGCCTTCTCTGCATCTCATGCCATTCCATTGGCTTCTTCCTCAAGACCCAACGTAGTCTCTGGCTTTCCTCAAGCATTCTCCTTAATGCATTGAGTTGTTCTTTTAACTCAACAACCTCTTTGTCAATTTCTTCTTGACTCATCCTCTTGCCATTTGCTTTGGCATCCTATTTCTTATATCCTCTATCGTGGCTTCTCTATGAACCTACGCTATGACTATTAGTAGTCATCTTCTTCTCTTCTTTCTTGATGAGCTCCTTCGCAACAAGCCTCTGCAATAGCTAGTCCTCCTGGCTGCAATCTTACCTCACTAACCTCTCCTCACTCAGTCTTTTGGTAAGCATAGGTCCTCTATTTGGAACCTCTTCTTGAGCAACACCTTTGCTCCTTCTAGGCTTCTGAAATCTCTCACTCTCTCTTGAGAACACTTTAGTTGTCCTCTCTATCCAATCTCCTATTGGATTCTTTAGGTTCACTGCCACTTCTCCTTCAGAGTGTTCTCCTTACTCTGCCTTCAAGAACTCACCTAGTTCTTCTCTCATAATTTCTCTTGCTATCACCTGTGCATTAGTATAAAAAAACACATTCTTAATTTAAAACAGAACATATTACCTCACCTTCAAGATGTCAGCATGATCTTGTTTCACCCATTCTTCTTCACTTTGAATGGATTGTCCTCTATTTTGTTTCCAAGTCCTCCTTCCTTCAAAACTGTCACTAAGCAATCTTGCTTTCTCTTTCCTTCAAGGAATCCTCTGTTCCTATCTACTCCAAGCCTCTGCTGGAACTGCTACAGTCCTCCAGAACTTCAAAAGTTCTCGTTACAGATTACAGATCGGCTTTGATACAAATAATGTTGCATGGATAGGGTAAACACCCGCACATACCCACAGTATGCATTTAACACAATAATGCATCCACAATTATCCAAGGTGTCTGACTCTATAATGGAGTCAAACCTTTAGACCATAAATGGTTTGATGGCCCTCTTCTATTGTTCCTTTATAACAGAACTCCAATCACCCCACCTGAAACCTCTATTGGGATTATATGAACCCAAAAACCTTAGTTTAAGCTCGTTGCCACATATATAACCTTGTCACTTCAACCATTCGTTAACTATGTCTTTAACTCACAAAACCCAACATTTGAATGTTGTTTCCTTATCAAACCCTTTATGAAGGAAAATGCTGCAAACATACTCTTTCTCTTCCTTCCTTACGATTTCGCACAGATTCTAAGGTTAAAACCTCTATCGCAATCACTATCGGCTATCAGGACTTCTACAGTCTTAACACATATACACCATCCCCACTCTCGAACTTTGATCTCCAATTATCAGAGCAATAACTCATGCTTTACGTTAAACGGCTTGCAGCATATAACTATTGGAAATATTAACTATTTGGGAATACAAAAGAAATTCCCCTCCGAACCACATACGCTGAATTTCAAATACTATAGAACTGCAACTATGACTATCGTCAAGTCCACAAATTATCGTTCCACTATGCTTCCACTGCGACCTCTGCTGATTCTTGATCTCCAAACCTTTGATCGCTGATTAGCACTTAATCGGTATCAATGTATCGACGTTCCCTTATACTGGCCCTTGAATACTTCAAACCATTGATCTGACTGGTTCTCTTGACCCAATGATTATATAAATTGGTCTGTATAATAATTCACATCCGAAACATAGTTCCGACTGTGTTTTGCAATAATTTTTTAGTGTAAACAGGGATTTAGTTTACGAGACTTACTCTCCAAGAATACTCCCACCGATGCAATGCTTCACCTCCTTCTTCAAAGAAATCATCCAGACTATTGATCCATGTGATCAAACAGTTCCTGTGCACTAGTATTATTATCCCTTGCTCTTCAGTTTACTTAGTTTTCCCACTAATTCTTCAGTTTTCCGTACTTTACATTCTCCTCAAATGGTTTCTTCAAAGGCTCCAGGTATTCTGTTCATAGCTTGATTTCTCTTCTGAACTCAACTCCTCGAGCTCTCAGCTTCTGCTTCATTCCAGAGGGTCGCTCTGATGCTTCAATGGGACTCGATGGTCCATTATGATTTTTTGAATCGTTCTCCTCTCTGTGCTTTGCCTTCAACTGTGTTTGCTCGAACAGTCCTCAATGTCTCCTCCGCGTGTTCCGCATAACTCTGTCTGTAACCCCCTGCCACAAATCGTACGAGTTCACATACAAATCAACACTTAAACATGCATTCAACTCTTTTGATACATTTAGAAATGACTATGTATATATATTAATGTAAAACACAGATTACAGTTGAGACTCCTCGTCTCGCACAGGCATGATTCTTAACATTTGTGGCTTCCTCTTCTACCAGTAGGCTTACATATATTTATATAGAAACATTGGATCGAGTCATTGAAGGGTTTGATTAATCCTCTAACAAAAGCCTAAAGCTCTACGTGGATGCATATGTATGTGGCAGACTTTATCCACTCTAGCTTTTCTCTGTTTTAAAATAAAAAAGTCTCCTTATTAGCTCAATGGTCCATATCTACTCTAATTAATTACTAAAAGCTCTCTCTTGCTCCTAGAGAGTTGGATTTGACTTCTACCACTCATGTTCTCAATTATTTATTTTGAGAGCATTTACATATTCTCCCATTATCTAATTAAATCACACTTAAAAGCCTAAATATTACAATGACTTGGAACTTAGGAAAATTATTTCCTAAAATGTGTGACCCCCTATGTTGACTATTTACAACGATTTTCCTTTGGGTGAATGCTCTTGCATCAGTTATGGTTTGACCTCGTGTGTCTTTTAGGAGCCAAAATATTACACCTTAACTTAAAGTGATTTATATCAACCTTCTTCAAGTATTGGAACTTGTCACCCACCAAACCAGTCTTGAATGTAGTTGGAGAACTATCACTCATTTCCCCTACAACGGTGCCAAAATGTTATCCTCTAGAATATCCCAAGGCTGAGAAAGGAGATCGAAGGAGGTAACCTCAAACCACTTAGGGTTCATCATCTAGCCCTGCTAAACTAGAGAGGGCTCTCTATAAATCTCACAACCAGATATGACTGGAGTGGGAAAAATATACTAGGTTGGGTATGTTCAGCTCTAGGGTTTTGAAATTTAGGATTTTGTTGGATGAGGAGTCAAAATCAAGGAATTAGGTCAGATCTCAAGGCTTCAGTTGCAAGAGACAAAGTGGAGTAGGGTAGGTATGCTTCTGTGATACTTTGAGGTTTTGTCGATGTAGCGTAGGGTGGAAAATAAAAGATTCAAAATGAGCATGGAAAGCATGAATTCATTTATTAGAAGATAGGTAACATAAAAATGAAATTCCTAACAAAACAAAGCTTAAGTTTAGGAAATTTGTTTAAAACCTCTTAGGAAAATCACTGAAGAACATAAATATGGAAAGGAGCTAAAATTATCATTCATATAAGATATTAACAGAAGAAAAACATTATCACAAACCCATACCACAAGAATTCCTAGATAATAACTACAACTCATCTTCAATTTCCAATAAAATATAATCGATACAAGCTCCAAGCCTTTCATTCACTGATGTCCAACCACTAACACTTCAAAAGCTAAAGTATTTATGCAATGGTTTACCAAAAAATATCTTGAAATGAACTTCAATATTGATTACAAAAATTCATAAAAATATATCAAAACTACTAAAAATATCATTTGGCTGAGCTTCGGTACTATTTTGGGCATTCTGGTGTAACTCAGGCCTTGAGTAAACACTTCTGTTAATCCTGTTAGTTGATGAATTGCACTGTTATTCCACTTTTTCTGCATTATGTTTAAGAGTTGGTGAAATAAGTGATCTGGTGCTCTATGAATGGAGGCTGAGTCTTTCAGTTGAGAAATTACATGAAAGACAACGAAAAATCACAGTTGAGGGCGTGAAAAAATGAACTGATATTGACCATTAGGAAGAAGTATGAGCTGTCAATTTGAGTTGTCTGATTTAGGCTGATTAGATCTGGGTCATTGATCCTGTCCGATTATATATCACAATCGCAATAGGGAGGGGGGATATTAACCATGTCCCATAGGGTTTTGCTGATGGACTATAGATGAAACTTTATTAAGAACAACTTTATAATTTATCGCATCCATTGGGGCTTTCCATATCCCAATCACAGTCGAGAGGAAGGACCATGCAGGGAAATAACTTTAGATGGGTGTGATCGCCAAGGGTCAGGACTCATAGTCGAGGGACGAGACTCATGGCTGGTACTTATCGGCGAGCGGGGTCAATTTTGGAATGCGGGACCAATTGCGGGATGGGCCAATTGCAAGATACGCCAGATTGTGGGATATCACAATCACAATCGGGAAGGGATGAGGAGCGTCATTTTATAGTTCATGTGATATGTGCCGATTGTGGGCTCCAGCCTTTAAAGGGATTTCAATATAGTTTAAATGGGTGTGGCTAGAATTAAAATAAATGGACTTTTGGCTAGAGTTAATACAAATCGAATTTTGGCTAGAGTTGGAATTTTAAAAGGGATTTCAATATAGTTTCGATGTATAACAATGGAAATGCAGTTAAAGAAATATATAAAGAGCTTTGGGATAAGACTAGAGTTCGGGATTTAATATGCAATATGAGTGTTTCAAAGGGAAAAATGGTTTTTAGATTGAATGAGGGGATTTATGAGGAAATTTTGAGGGGGTATGTGGAGTATGAATGAGAATGTTAAAACAAACTGAAATCTCCTTGAACATATTTTTTCCCTAGTTACTACTCCAGTAATGATTAACCATAAGTAATGTCATGACTCTTTTTGACCATTTTGTTGAATTGACCTATTGATGACATCTAATGGAGTATGAAACCAACCATGAGAGGAGACTGAGATGGTGATCAAAACATTTTACTGATGAATTGTCATAATGACTGATGACATAATCAAAATGGCATTGGACCATGAAGTAGAGGGAGTAGTACATACCTAGACAAACTAACTAGTGATCAAATTTTATTTGAAAATATAACAATTTTACCTACTGAACCTATAAACAACTTTGAAAGAGTACATTTGATCACTAGTGACTCACTGTACTGATAGACATTAACAATCTATTCAATCGCCAAGAAGGGTGTCTTGAATTATATATATTGAAATCTTGGTTGGTTATCTTTCTATCTCTCTCTGACTACATTAGTTTCTCTCTCTCAATACGCAGGCGTGCTTCTATTTTCTACATTTATAAGTCTTAGTTTTACCTTTCCATCTCCTCTTTCTCTACTAATTCTCTTGCAATTATATTATTCCCTTTGTATTGGAATAGTATGAGCACTCAACATTGACATTGCATGTGTAACCATCGAGGTGGGCGAGGTAGTTGTGGAAGCGAGTGTGGTTGTCTCCTCATAATAGTAATCATGCCTATGTATAGGAATATGAACCATGAAAATTTATTATGTTGTTATTCCTCCTGAGATCTTAGCAAAGATTTGATGCCCAAAGACCCAACCTTATGATGAACATCTTGTTTTTTCAGTATCAACCATTATTGTGGATGTTTCCCATGGATTTTGTGGCCCTAGCCACACTTGGGGAAGATGGAAATAATATATGAGCTCGATAACTTTCCATTGGCAAATCATAGTTGTTCTTGGTACAGTATTAAGGTGAAGAAAGAGGAACAATATGATATATATGATGCACTAAATGATATTAAACATTCTTATGGATTTTAATGTTCATGTCTACAAAGTTTAGATGCGCACCTAGCTCAAATTGGGAGCCACCTCCAGTGTGAGCTTAAGCCACCAACTCATCTTAGTTCGAGTGTGAAAGGTCTTGCACATGTTACCTCCTCACATTCTTGAGTTTTGATGTTTTTCAAAGATATTTTCCATGACTTATAGCTAATTTTGTACTCGTATAACTTTTTCTCATAATGTTGTCAGTATATCTAGTTTCCATAGATGTAGAATGAGCAGATACTATCTTTGGTAAGCTTAGAAAATCAGGAACATATGGCATATGTATGTCGATCTTTTGAATTTTTGAGACAAAACAAACTTAATCATTCAAAACAAAAAAATGTTATATATATATATATATATATATATAAAAATGTTGACCATAGTATAATATTTCAATACACAAATCAAAAAATTATGAAAACAAAAAAAATTATTTTTCTAATAACAATTATAAAACTGAAATGTGTAATTTATAATAATAAAATTAATCTATGAATTTAGAAAATATTAATAGTAATAAAAAGATAATAGAATTTTAAAAATAACTATGCATATATTATAAAACTATTGAAAGAAATAAAATTTTATGATTACAACATTTCAAATAGTTTTACTATTCTACACTTTAAGTTTTTAACGCATGATTTTAAATCATATAAAATGAACTAGAAGAGATCAAATTTTTCTGTTTAACATTTGCATTATAAAAAAAATCGTACCTAATAAAATTTCATCTTCCTAAATGCATGCTAATCCACCGAGTTCATGATTAAATTAATCCATATTTTTTATAATAGTTTTCAGCCGAAATCATATAATGGTTCATTTTTCTACCAGTTTCGCACCAACCAGGTTCATGGTCAAGACAAGTTGAAGAACCAGATCATGGATCTCTCTACTTATAGTGATCATGGTTCTCTCTACTTATAGTGCATGCATGATCTAGTTCTTCAACTTGTCCTCACACTAACCACTCTTGTTGATTTGAAAAATGTGGACAAATGAATCCGTATCTGATTTGCCCCTAAAACTATTCTCAAAATTTTTAATATGAATAACGAAAACCTAAATTCAACCACTGAATCCATATTGATAAATAGCTAAAATATCCCAACCCAAACGTTAAATTCTCTCGAAAAAAATACCGAGAGAGATTTTCCTACCTCATTTTTTTCTTCACGAACAACCAAATCATCATCGGAGCATTGCAGTTCCTTTTTATAACAGGTCTCCTAATTTCTATGTAGCGGGAGAAAACAAATCTGGATAATTACATGTCTCACGGGAAAATAATTTGTGCGTGTACTAATGGTACCGCCGGAAAACTCTTTGTCTCGTTTTGTAAGTGCGACATTATAGATTAGTTGCTGTCAATTTCAAGGAAAACATTTCTGTGTGCACATGATTTTATATAAAGCTCGTCCGTATCCACTAAGGGCGTCGATGTTTTCAAAACAGTTTCCCTTCATTTAGATTCTTGTTCTTCAGTTCCTGTCACATAATTATAATCATAAACATTTGTCCAGTACGGATTATATGCTTTGACGTTGATTAGAAAACTTTATTGAAATTTTGAATGAAAGAATATACAAAATCATACATGTAATATTTTATCTTATCTTCATAGCATCAAATAATTATATATATCTTTTTACTTTTCCTTGTTAATTTGTTGATTGCAAATGTAGAACAGTAAAATTTAAATAATCAACAAGCTATCTTGTGGCCTAAAACTACTCTAAAATTCTTCATGATATGTATTAAAATTAGGTGGTGTATAAAGATTCTATCTCTCAGCATATTGCTCCAGTCGATCTAAAGGTTTAAAAGTGAGAATAACGTGATAACATAAAACAGCCAGAAGTCAAACGTCAGGCACATTAGTTGTATCTTTGTAAAGCTAATATACGAAAATAAAACCACGGAATTGAGTGAGGTGAAAGGATCTTTAATTGATATGATATAAGAAAAAAAACTTTATATAGAATTTGTAATTTCCATTATGGATTAATTCGTTTATTGGATTTTGTTTCCATTTAATTCTCGGTTGAAACCCAATTGAAAAGACTGTCAGTAAAATTCACCTAGGAAAATCGCATAGAAACTATTTAAGAAAAAAATGTTGAAATGTTCAATAGTTTTTCTTCTTGATGGTTAAGATATGGCTTTTTTCCCTATGCTTGTATATTTTTGGATGATACAACACTTTTAGGCCTTCAACATTGGCGTGAGTTGAGCATTGACATGCAAAGCTCCTTGTAGTTTATAGACGACGAAAAGCGTCAGCTTTGCTATTAGTTGGGCATACGGAGGCAAGAGTAACGTGCTAATTTAACAAAGCGGGTTCAGTTTCTGATATCATTGCAATACGAATTCGTTTGTGGGATAGTGATTTATAATCAAACTTCCGTTAAATTTTTTCCATTTGTCTAAATTTTTTCATTTAAATAGAAAAGCAATGTTTACTAAAAAAGACTTTTATCGGATAAAAGCGTAAAATTTTTCATAGAAGGATGGATGCCATATCTGGGTTCTTGTTGTGGTTGGTTTATTTTTTTTTTTTTGCCTCAGTAGAGAGCTGGTTGTCTCCATTGCAACTTTTTTAAGCCTACTTTAGATTATAGTTTCTTACGCCCGTTGCCTCTATTGCCACGTTTCTTTTGCAAAAACCAAGCATTTGTAATTCATAGTTCTTACAGCTATTAAGTGTATTAAATTTGAGCTTTTTACAATTTTTTTTGCTGGTTAGCATCTTTGTGCTCATGAGTGGCTTGCTAGCTTCATAATGGGCATTCCAAGCTAGCTTAATAACGAACATTATTGATAGATCTAATGCTCATGCCCCTTAAGAACTTCTTTTATGGACACAACTGACTCTAAAACATGCAAATTGCCAAATTGGCAGAAGTCATTTTGGAAAAAGATTTAGCAACTTCCAAGGCTCGTTGGAATATTAGTGTCTTAAATGAGAGAGGATGAATATGTAAGTTTAAAATTATCTCTTTGAGTCCACTTATGGTCTTTGAACATGCTTGTAAGAATTGGTCTTATTAAGACCTTGATAAAATGTTTTGTTGTGATAAGTACTTGCTGATATTTATTTCTGAATGCAAAGAATCTCTCTAGGTCCACATATGTATTAATATGTAAGTTTAAAAGGATCTCTTTGAGTCCACATATGGTATTTGAACATGCTGCTAAGAATTGGGTTTATCAAGACCTTTGACCAAGTGTTTTGTTGTGATAAGTAGTTGTTGATATTTATTTCTGGATGCAAAGAAGTTAACTACATGTTCTTCACGTTTGGATCTTATTTCATGGGTTCCAAGGGAATGCTCCTATCCCACTAGACCTTTGAATTCCATGTGGGCATGGAAATCTTTTTCTTCGAATGCCTGGGCTAGACTTCCACACCTCCCCATCTTTCTCCATGGTGAATATGAAATCAAAGAAATGAAAAAGCATATAGCAAATTATATAACCTATGTAGAGCCTAAAGGTGGTATTTTCACATGTGCTAGAGTATGCGTGGAAAAATGTTTTGGTAAGGTATTTCCTAAGTTGATTCAACTTGAAAGGGAAGGCTAGAGTTTCCTTTTCATGAGCTATGAAATTGACATTATGTTTCTACCAAATTACTCTTTTTTTCTTTCACATTGTACTCTTTTTTCATTCTTAAACATATAAAACCTATCCTTTTATGACCTTAACATATTGCTTAATTTAATTGTGAGTAGAATTACTTAGAATTAAATTATCAATCTAGGTTCATATACTTATGAAGCGCACTACACTATATGTGGTAGGAATTTAACCTTCCTTTTTAATTCTAGAAGAATAAATCTAATTTATCAATAGCAAGAAATAAATGGTAAACATATGAAAACGAATGAAAATAATTTGACGGAGTGATATATAATATATATATATATATATATATATATATATATATAGATATTTCTAAAGCAAGCCTAGGTCCTTCTATTCTAATTAAAAGAAAAGTTACATAATATACAAGCAGAGCGCAATTTCCCAAGCTGAAGACAAGCCCAAGGTTCAGGCCCACAGACCAAGCCTCAGGCCCACATACCGCACAACAAGGCTACTCAGTCAAGCTCTGCAGATCTAACAATTCAAGTGAATATCGAGTGAGCAACACGCTCACACTTTAATGACAAAAATGGACCCAAAAAGATAATAGAACAACATTAAAATCCCTATTAGGTCCGAATGGGAGGGTAACCTTCACGCAGTTTAGCCACCTGAAATGCACCAGATGCAAGCAATCTTAAAATACCTATCCAACTAGTGTGAAACATAATTGCTCCTTCGGACCTGAAGCCTTATAGAGTCAAATCTTAAACACATTTTTGGTCTGAATGGAAGGTAACCAATGAGCAATTTGCCGTGTGAAATTTATTGTATTTCCACGATTATGTTGACTTGCCCGCTCTTTAGTGAAGTTCTTGGCACCAAACATTAACAGGCTACATTTAATGTTTTTCTTATACCTTTGAAGACTTGTTCTGTAAATAGTTTCCCACCTGAAACTGATAACTGTAGATTTCCGTGACCAAATTCCCGCCCAATAGCTAGAGTAAACCCCTAGTTTCGCTCCTGACCTCCTACTCATATTTTTCCTCATGTCGACTAAAAGTCCTCCGTACATGAAGAAAACCCTGCTTATACATCGTCCTAATTATTTCCTCTATTCTGGAAGATCTCCCTATCTACTGATGCCTATTTATGGCACTCATCCCTAAATCGACCCTAAGGAGTCTCTGACCATTCATATATTTTATTGATTTTGGCAAATAGAACGCCTTCATTAGCCATAATATATGCTAACTTGTTGGTTGTTCTTCACACATGAGTGAAACTAAGGGTTCTCATGGTGCGCAGGTCGGATTGAATAAGATGACAAACTTGCAGTAATCTCTAGTGTTTCGAAACTTTGTCTGGTACTGAGCCATTGCATATTTTCTTGACTGAGTTGATTATCAGTTCAAAATCAGCTTCAATTATGGTATTATGTAAGTATGAGTCCTTTCAGATTTCTAGGCATTTCTCTGGGGCCATGAGCTCTGCTATATTATTAGTGGCTTTACCCAGATGACTGTGAAAAATGTGTTTTATTAACCCCTTGTCATCTCTTATTACTCCTCCATACCCAACAATGCTAGGGTTTCCCTTTTGAGGCCCCGTCTATATTGCACTTCATATAACCAAGTGGTGTGGGTGTCAGAGATCCTTATCAACTGATATATGACTTAAATTCTTGGTTATTCCCTGGGGGAGAGCCCCTGATGGCCCAACTATAGTATAATTTGTTGATCCTATTCATGAGGTTGGTTGTTAGTGGTGGTTTTTAGAAGGCTTCCTACAATCTCTTTGAGTTATCCTCTGATCTGATCCACAATGCTTTGGGCAGAACCATTCTTGTTCTTGAAGATTCTATTGTTGCACTCCTTCCATATGTCCCAAATTAGAAAGCCAGGAACCAATTCCCAGGCTTTCTTGAGTATTTCATTTGGAGAGAAAATACTCCTCCAATTCCTCAATGTTCTTTTGATGCTGCCAATGTCCCTGTCATAATGTCTAAAGATTGAAGCTACCCAATTCCACAAGGTGGAGGTGAATGGGCATAGGTTGAGAAGGCAGACCATAGTTTCTTCTTGTAATTTCCAAAGCTGGCATCTTGATGGACCAATTACACCTCTCTTCCATGGGTTTTCTAAGTTCGAAACTTTTTATGTTGCACCAACCACATGAATAGTTTGATTTTCATCCAAATTTGATTCTTACGTAGGTCCTTCCAGACCATATCATGGTTTGGAAAGTCAAGCCCAAGGGCTATTTGCTTGGCCTCTTTAAGGTTAAAGTTCCCTTCATTGTTTTTGCCCCATCTTAGTTGGTCTGAAGATGTTGAAATTAGAATCTTTCTCTCTTCCAAGAAAGTTGTGATAGCTTCTGCCTGGGCCTTTAATGGAGAGTCCTCACTGTAAATCAAATTCTTCCATACCCTTAATTTTCCTTCGTTATTTTCCTTCTCCGATAAGTCATTTACCCTATGTAACACCTTGTTATTGGTATCCTTCTTAAGATTTTCAAAGTCTCCTCTCATCAGTTTTAGTTCCTGTTGCCAATTATCTTCGCAAAACCAAGGCAGGTTTCCATCTTTGATTTCCTAGAAACTGTGTTTTTGAACAATAGCTATGTTTTCCCAAGCCTTGTTCTAGATGTGAGAGCCTTTGATTATTCCAAACATTCTGATGTGCTCCCTTTCCTTCCAATTGTTTGCATATTTCTATTTCCAAACCTTGGCCCAAGGGTCATCTCATTCCTTTAGCCATCTCCACCATAGTTTTGCCCCCAAAACTTTGTTTAGGATTTTGGGGTCATCAAGTCTCAAACCTCCATGTGTCTTAGGTTTACAGATCTTTTCCCTATCTACCAGAGCCCTTTCCTTTTTCTATTCTCCTTTTCACCAAAAAAAAATTCTTTGAATATTTCTAATGTGGTGCATCACTTCTTTAAGAGCTGGGAGTGTTGAAAACATGAAAATAGGAACAATTTGTAGGATGGCTTTTGTAAGCACTAGTCTTCCTGCCAAAAAAGACCTAATTGTCCATTTCTGAATTTGTCTTGAAGTTTATTAATAACAGGCTCCCAAAATATGTCACTTAGCGGTTTGTCTATTAGAGGAACTCCCAAATATTTGGAGGGTAGCATTTCTCTTTGAAAACCTAGAACTCTAGTGATGTTTCTTTCTATAGCAATATCAGTATTAAAAAAGAAAATATTTGGTTTGGTAAGGCTTACCTCAGTACCTGCAACCATAGCAAAGTCTTCTAGAATTTGTTTGAAGGCAAGAAATTCTTTGACCGTAGGTGTACCCTACAACATGGTGTCATCCACAAATTGTTGATGAGTCAAAGCATCCCCATTCATGGTGAGTTTGAGCCCCTGAATTTTGCCCTCTACTTTGGCCGCTTTGATCGCATTTCCCAGCCCTTCCATCATGAGAATAAAGAGGAAGGGTGAGAATGGATCTCCTTGTCTAAGACCTCTTATACGCTTGAAGGTTTTGTATTGTGAGCCATTTAGCAGTATCGAAAAGCTTGAGGTTGTAACGAGGGCCATTACCCATCTTATTCAGTTAATGTCAAAACCATATGCTTTTAGAACTTCCCTGATGTATGCCCAACTAAGCTTTTCATAAGCCTTTTCAAGATCAAGTTGTATGATCATGCATGTCTACTTATTGCTCTTCAAAGAGTGGATCACTTCATGAGCTTGAATGATATTATTTAGAATTTGTCTACCTTCCACATATCTAGTTTGCTCCTGAGACACTGGAGTTGGAAGAAGGCGCTTAAGCATGTTTGCAATTATTTTGGAAATAATTTTGTACACCACATTGCATAATGCTATGGGTCTGAATCTATCTGGTGTCATAGAATTTTTGATGCAGGAGCATTTAGCCTAAGGAAAATCATTGTAAATAGTAGACATAGGGGGTCATGCATTTTAGGATATGGATTTCCTAAGTCTCAAGTCAATGTATTTAGCCATTTAAGTGTGATTTTATCAGGTAATGGGAGAATATGTAAATTCTCTAAAAATAAATAAATGAGAACATGAGTGGTAGAAGTCAAATCCAACTATCTAGGAGCAAGAGAGAGATTTTAGGAATTAATTAGAGTAGATATGGACCATTGAGCTGATAAGGAAACTTTTTTGTTTTAAAACAGAGAAAACCTAGAGTGGATAAAGTCTGCTACATATATATGCATGCATGTGGAGCTTTAGGGATTTATTTGAGTGATTTAAGGAAAGGATGGGATCAGTAATCTAATCCCAATTTCCATATAAACATATGTAAGCCTATGGGCAGAGGAGGAGGCCACCAATAGTAGAAATCAGGCCTACGTATGTGTGTGAGAGAGACTGAGGAGTCTCGAATGTAGTCTTTGTCCTTTTGCATTAATATATATTCGGAGTTTATTTCTGACTGTGTCAGAGTATTGAAGAATGTTTTCATGAATGAATTACGTGAAATGTAGGATCTGTTGCCGGAGATTCTAGGTAGAATCCTGAAGGATACGCAGAGGCATAACATGATTCAGAAGAATCAAAAAATGTGTCTTTGAATCCAATTAAGTAAGCGAAGAGAAGCTTTAGAGAGGTAAGAGAGTGAGGGAGTAAAGCTCAAAGAAGTTTAACCACGCAGTGGAAGAAATAATCCCTTGAAGAAACTGGAGGAAAACCATTGAAAACATGGAAAAACACAAGTAAGAGAGGAGAACAAGAAGTGAAGTATTGACACTCAGTAGTCATTGGATTAGTTAGATGAACGGCTGAGATCGTGTCGCATCGGCAGAGAACCTTTTTAAGTTATCGGAAATGTGCCTTGGAGGTTTGCATAGAGTGAGAAGCACTAAATCATGCACCATTGGATCATGACCAGATCAATGATCATGATTTAATCGCATATCGAGATTGGAGGTGCCAAGGATCAATGATATATGAATGTTGTGATATTTTCGATAATGGTATATCGGCGAGTGGCGTCGAGGCATATTAGCAATCGGGCATTGGAGATTCTGAGATTGGACGTCGCAGTGGAAGCATTGTGGACCCGATGACATTTATAAGTGTCGATGCATAAGAATTGAAATCCCGCATAAGCGGTTTGGAGTTGGAATACCTTTGTATTCCCAGGTAGTTGATATGTATGATAGTTTATATGGCGCAGGCATTTTAATGCAAAAGTATATGTTAAATGACCCGATAGTCAGAGATCGGAGTCAGAGAGGGGTGATGGTTCATATGTATATGACCAGTTGATATATCCGATAGCGATTGCAACGAGGTTAGTCTTGAAATATGTGCTGATGTCATACTTAAAGCAGAGAGGTATGTTTTAGGAGAATTTTCCTTTGTAAATGGGTTTCAATAGGAAATAGCGTGAATGAAGGGTTTTAAGTTTCCAATACGAAGAATATAAAGTAATACTTTAAGCAAAACCTCATTGAAGGCTTGGGGATGATTTATGAGTCCCGGTAAGAGGTTTTAGGTGGGGTGATTAAATTCCTATACTCAAGAATTGATGAATGGGCCTCTTGACCATTTATGGTCTGTAGATTTAACTCCATTGCAGAGTTAAATATCCTGGGATAGTTGGGGATGCATTTTTAATATGTGTATTGTGGGTATGTGCGGGTGTAGCCCTGCACCATTAGTGGCATCAGAGAAGAATTGTGGTCAAAGAAGAATCACTATCAGAGCAGAAATAAAGTAGGGAAGATTTTTGCAAAAAGGAATTTGCACACAGGAAAAGGTAATGTTTTGAATGATAAAGACTACAATGGGATATTGTAGCAGTTCTAGCAGAGGCTTGGAGTAAGCAGGAATAGAGGATTCCTTGAAGGAAAGAGAAAGCAAGATTGCTTAATGAAATTTCTAAAGAAAAGAGGACTTGGAAACCAACCAAAGGACAAGCCATTCAAAGTACAAAAGAATGGGAGAGAAAGATCATGCATAGATCTTGGAGGTAAGACAGTGTATCTTATCTAAAAGTTAAATTGAAGATTGCTGGTTGCAGATGAAGCATATCAATAAAGCATAGCAAGAGAAGCTGTGAGAAGAATAGGTGAGTTCTTAAAGACAGAGTAAGGAGGATACTCTGAAGGAGAAGTGGCAGTGAACCTGAAGAATCCAACAAGAGATTGGACAGAGAGGACAACTGAAGTGTTCTCAAGAAAAAGTGAGAGATTTCAGAAGCCTAGAAGGAGAAAAGGTGCTGCTGAAGAAGAGGTTCCAGATAGAGGAACCATGCTTACCAAAAGACTAAGTGAGGAGAGCTTAGTGAGTTAAGATTGTAGCGAGGAGGACTAGTTGATCCAGAGTCTTGTTGCAAAAGAGCTCATGAAGAAAGAAGAAAAGAAGATGACTACAAATAGTCATAGCAGAGTTTTAGAGAGAAGCGACAGTAAAATATATAAGAAAGAGGATGCCAAAGCAAATGACAAGAAGATGAGTCAAGAAGAAATTGACAAAGAGGTTGTTGAATTAAAAGAACAACTCAATGAATTAAGGAGAATGCTTGATGAAAGCCAGAGACTAGGTTGGCTCTTAATGAAGAAGCCAGTACAATGGCATGAGATGCAAAGAAGGCTATAGCAAAAGAAAGTGAAGTGGTTGAAGGGAAAACTCAAGGAAGTTGAGTTAGAAATGGAAGAATCCATTTGTGAACAAGAACAAGGAGAATTTTTGGGAGATAGTGAAGATGAAGACTTGAATAGTGAAACTTCAAGTAAGGCCGAAGGATCACATGGTTTTAAATTTGATAATTTGTGTATATTTCTAGGTGAAGCACAATTGGGTGATATTGTCATGAAGAAGGAAAAAGACCAGCAGAATCAAAATTATGTTCTGGAAGATGTTGAGGAAGATAGATCTCATATAGAGCTAGTGGAAGATGTCAAGCAACTAAGTGAAGAGCTTGAGGATATTGAAAAAGAGACTATCAAAGAATTTCTTAATCATATGAATGATTTAGAACAACAAGGAGAAATGATGGCTAAACCATCAAGTGAGACCATAGGGTCTTATATTTTTAAAACTAATACTATGTGTATGTTGGCAAATATTGTAAGAGAAAAGTAGGCATTTGAAGATATCTTCAGAGAAAGTAAACAACAAAGGATTGAAGTCAAACGTGAGGAAGAGACTATGTTAGCTGAAAACATAGTAAAGGATCATCAATTCACTATGATGATAGGCACAGTGGAGATAGCCATGGAAGCTGTTGAGATAGGCAATAGGGAATAAAAACATCTACTGAAAGATGTTAAGGAAGAGGAAGTCTATGGGGAAGACTTAGCAAAGAGAAAAGGAACACTAACAAAAGAGTCTTTTGAAGAGGATGGAGAGCATTTTAAAGATGTCAAAAGTCTGGAGTAGTACTCTAGAAGAACAGAATATGATGGAGAAGAGATCTTGAAGGTGGGAAGTAGTGATTTGCTACAACAAAAATACCTTGAGATTACAAGGGTCAAAGGAAGACAGTATTTTAATATTGTAACACAACATGTGAAGGATGAGGCTGGAAGAAGAGAGCATTGTGATGAAGTGCTTGCTAAGTGTGAAGAAGAGATTAAGCTATTGGAGGAACTAATGAGAGAACCTGACGGTAGAACAGAAGCTACAGTTACAGTTTTTGAAGAAGAACATGTGTCTCAAGTAGGCATGGAGTCAGGAAGATGCAATAATTTTTTTGCAGGTTCATTAAATTGCATGAATGAGTATGAGTATGTGATCAAAGAGATTGAGCAAAGATTGTTTGAAGATTGTAAAGAGGCAGGAGGAATCAAACAATTTCAAAGTGAAGTTAATCAACAACAGGTTAAGGGAGAAGAAGTTCATTACTATGAACCCAAGCAAGAAGACACCATTAGAACAGATGATGTAGAATAAAGATTAAACGATAGTCTCATGAATTCTGCTAAGAATTCAAATCACCATACTGATGTGTTGATAGAGGAGAAGGAGAAAACGGAGTAGAAAACTAAATTGTTTCTAAAGAAAGAAGAGGAACCAAGGCCTCGTGTTTTTAATTTGAATTTTTTTTTGTGAATGTAGGTTTTCTTGCAATTGCTAGAGGAGATATGGCATAGGTGAGTAGCCAAGTAAAGATGAAAGAAGAAGACCTCATGGAAGGATTCAATCCATGGAACAAGGATGTTAAATTGCTGGAGAAAATGTTGAACAATAATGATTCAATCGTGAAAGAGGGTATGGGTGATATGGAGGCAGCAAAAATGGTAGCAAGTAAAGCAAGAGCAAGTACACCAAAAAATGAAGCAAGTAAAATAAAAGTTAGCATAGAAGGCAGAAACAGTAACCTGAAGCAAAGAGAAGAAGACAAAAGTAAGAAGCATAAGATGGACCAGCCCAAAGATATGTTGGACATAGAAATTGAAGAAATATGGCAGCAAATGATGAAGCACTTCAAATGGAGGAAAACGGTAATAGCAGCAAGCAAGATCAATCAGAAGCCGAACCTGATTGACAGGAAGAAGAAAATGGAGCAAAAGACAACATAACTGTAGTGACAACAATGGAATAAAGCAACTGGATAGTTACAGAATGAACTGTGGGATCCAGGAAGACCAAGACTAGAAGGCACATGATTAAGAGATCACAAGTATTTTCTACTTTGGGAGTTTGGAGCTGGAGCATTCAGCCCAAGGAAAATCATTGTAAGTAGTAGACATATGGGGTCATGCATTTTAGGAAATAATTTTCCTAAGTCTCAAGTCAATGTAGTATTTAGGCATTTAAGTGTGGTTTTATCAGGTGATGGGAGAATATCTAAATGCTCTCAAAATAAATAAATGAGAACATGAGTAGTAGAAGTAAAATCCAACTCCCTAGGAGCAAGAAAGAGCTTTTAGGAATTAATTAGAGTAGATATGGACCATTGAGCTGATAAGGAGACTTTTCTGTTTTAAAACAGAGAAATGCTAGAGTGGATAAAGTCTGCCACGTATATATGCATGCATGTAGAGCTTGAGGGCTTTATTTGAGTGATTTAAGGAAAGGATGGGATCAGTAAATCAATCCGAGTTTCTATATAAACATATGTAAGCCTACGGGCAGAGGAGGAAGCCACCAATACTAGAAATTAGGCCTCTGTATATGTGTGAGTGAGACTGAGGAGTCTCGAATGTAGTCCATGTCCTTTTGCATAAATATATATTTAGAGTTTATTTCTGACTGTGTCAGAGTATTGAAGAATTTTTCCATGATTGAATTACTTGAATTGTAGGCTCTGTTCCAGGAGATTCTAGGAGGAATCCTGAAGGATACGCAGAGGTGTAACATGGTTCGGAAGAATCAGAAAAGGGGTCTTTGAATCCAATTAAGTAAGCAAAGAGAAGCTCTGGAGAGGTAACAAAGCGAGGGAGTAAAGCTCAGATAAGTTGAGCTGCGTAGCGGAAGAAAGAAGCCCTTCTAGGAATTGGAGGAAATACATTGAAAACATGGAAAAACCTAAGTAAGAGAGGAGAGCAAGAAGTGAAGTATTAATACTCAACAATCATTGGATCAATTAGATCAACGACTGAGATCATGTCGCATTGGTGGAGAACCCTTTTAAGTTATCAGAATGTGCCTTGGAGGTTTGCGCAAAGTGAGAAGTGATTAATCATGGATCTTTGGATCGTGCCTAGATCAACGGTCATGATTTAATCACATATCCGTGATCGTAGGTGCCAAGGTTTAACAGTTTATGAATGTTGTGATATTGCTGATAACGATATATTGGCAATCGGTGTCGGGTCTTATCGGCGACTGGGCATCGTAGGTTCGGAGATTGAAAGTCGTAGCAGAAGTGTTGTGGAGTGACAAGTTTTGGACCTGATGACATTTATAGATGTCGGTGCATAAGCATTGAAATCCAACGTAACCGGTTTGGAGTGGGAATTCCTTTGTATTCCCAAGTAGCTAATATGTCCGATAGTTTATACGGGGTAGGCCTTTCGATGCAAAAGAATATGATAAATGACCTAATAGTCAGAGATCAAAGTCGGAGAGGGGTGATGGTTCATATATATGTGACCAGTTGATATAGCTTATAGCGATTGCGATGAGGTTAGTCTCAAAATATGTGTTGATGCCTTAAAGTAGAGAGGTATGTTTGAGGAGCGTTTTCCTTTGTAAATGGGTTTCAATAGGAAATAGCGTGAATGAAGGGTTTTTAAGTTCCGATACAAAGAATATAAAGCAAGACTTTAATCAAAGCCTCATTGAAGGCTTGGGGATGATTTATGAGTCTCGATAAGAGGTTTCAGGTGGGGTGATTAAATTCCTATACTCAGGAATTGATGAATGGGCCTCTTGACCATTTATGGTCTATAGATTTAAATCCATTGTAGAGTTAAATATCATGGGACAGTTGTCGATGCATTTTTAATATGCATACTGTGGGTGTGTGCAGGTGTAGCCCTACACTAATTTTTCTGCTTTGGGATCAAGGCTATGAAAGAGGTGGTGAGCGCCTTCAAAAGAGTTTTGCTTTTCCTTGAGTTCTCTACCACCTCCAAAATATCTTGCTTGACTATGGTCTAGCATGCTTTGAAGAATTCAACATTAAAACCATCTAGGCTAGGAGTGTGATGCAGGAAAGTGTTCCCTCTGTGGATAGAGGCAATGCCTCTAGCCCTAGAGTGGGTCTAGTCACAACAAAGATAGATCAACAATTGATTTCCTTAAATAGACATCGTTGGCGGCCTACCTCAAACTAGTGGTCGATGAAGTTCTGTTGCATTTCTCTTGCTTCTGTTTCCTTCTCCTCAATGAGTGATCAACTTGAAACAATGTAAAGAAAATACAAAAAAGCACGTAACCGGAAAACAACAATGATATATTTACTCACAAAGTCAAGAAGTCATGAGCTATCAAGTAAATTACATAAAAGATATAGGAAAACATCATTGATTGTATCAATGATGAATTAAGAGCAAGCTTGCAACCAAGTCTTGATGTCACAAGCCCTCTCAGAGGATCCAGCTAGTATGTTTCTCAAACATTCACTCTTCAATGATGAATCTCCCAACATACAATTTCTCTCTCTCACTCATAAGCTTTAACACAAAGTTAAGGGCACTACACAACCTTCCATAAGCTATCAACAATCTCACAGTTGTCACACCCACATTAGCTATCTATCAAACTAAAAATCACTAGCATCACTGCTCAACCAGAGGAATTACTAAATAGATGATCATATCAAAGGTGAGTGCTTTAATAGAAGGAGTCTCCATGAAATGTGGAAGATAGAGCTCATCCTCAAGGTAGGTAACACAAATGACGAAACTTCCATGCTAGACGAGGAATGGTGACTCAAAAAATGCTAGAAACTAGGTTTGGAGACATCCATGTTGAAAATAATTTGCCCAATCTGGATCGTCGCAGGACATAAACTCATTACTCGCGACAACATCGCAAGGAGGCAATGCACGCAGACTCGTCATCACAAGACACAACTCATAACCTTGTGCTGGGTCTAGAAATCCAACCGTCATGGGAAACAGATGTACACCGATGACAGAGTCGCGATGAGACCATTATGGACATGGGAATGTCATGTATATTAAGGGATTACTCGTGACAAGGTAGAAACTTAAGGAATGAGGGTCAATTTGTAGCAACAGAGAGCATTTTCTTAGTCTTCTTGCATCAGTGGGAAGATATGATCATTTTGATTTGACACATGAGACATGAGAAAGACTAAAATGAGGATAGTGATAAATTACTGTGTAATAGATGCCCCCTAAAGCGTGAAACCCGAGAGAGTGGGAGGGGTGAAATGCTTTACGAAATTATCTGAACTGGAACCACCTTGAAGATCCTTGCAGGCGCAAGTACAACTGATATCTGTGATAGTGAAATACATATAGTCTAGGTATGGGCGCAACCATCCATAGGACACATAAAACTTGGTCTATGGTATGGACGCAGCCACCCAGCTGATAAGACCATAATAATGACAAAGATATGGTCACAGTCATCCATAAAGACTCAGGTATGGTCGCAGCCATCCATCAAAGAGTCATATATGTAATCACGAACCAATCCACACAACGCGAACATATGTAAGCTTAGATCGGGGTATTGAAACCTAACCGATCATAGTACAAATTCTATCATGTCAATAGATGTGCTGAAGCCGAACATGATAGAAAGTCACTTGATTACCGACCAATGATGTAAACCATTAATAAGCACGAGAGAAACAACCAATAATTCCAATGGTTCTCAAGGTACTACCTAGTACAATCCACTAAGTGTGAAAAATGTGCTAAAGTTGAACACTCGTGGAATCACCCAATCAAAGACCAATGAGGAAAGTCTGTCGTCGGGCATGAAGAACTTGCCATTGAGGCATGTAAACTCCAAGGTACTGAAAGGGATCTCTAGATCTATCTCCTGGATAATGAGCTAGTGTCAACATGAGATGATCTGTCGCAGGAGGGCCATAATATTTCCCCCATCAACAACATGAGATAAGGAACAAGTAGTAGATGGTGAAACAGAAGATCAAAGGAGGAAGTAAGGGTGTAAACTACAGAAAGATTATACTCTTGAACATAACAACGACACGACTCCGGAATGTGGCAGCATTTTGATACCAAGGGATCGGAGGCTTGATGGAAGCAACATGGATCAAATGGAATGAGGCAAAATGACAACCCAGACCCGCAGAAGGCCAAATGACGATGTATGGATATCCCAACCTGACAAGAAGCAAAAGTGTCGATGTTCAACAATGACTAGTTGCCATAGATAATCAATGATGATTTCCAAATTTTTCCCCCACCATTGCTGGCGAGTACCCTAATTATTTTTGAAAGCAAAATTGAAGGGGATAGCATATGCTTGTACTATAAGTTTGACCTTCAGTCAAATCTAACCTAGTAATAGTTTAACGAGCCCTAGGGAGGAGAAGCTCGAGTCTCGTCATGGTGATGAGTCCAATGTCGTCAGGGTTTAATGAGTCTGACATAGGTAAAACTCAAAGTCTTTTTCATGTTTAGAAAGTTTGAAAAAGACATGGAAAAGAAAACTCCAGAGGGTCCTTTTTCATAGATTTGTGTCCCTCGAACCTGAAAAAGTATAAAATAATACTCAAGAGAATCACTTGATCATTACGATCAAGGAGTACTTTTCATAATTAGTGGCCTTGATCTGAAAGTGTAGAAAAGCGATTGAAGACATGCCATTTCGTAACCAATATCGGACTTCAAACAACAAAAGTACAACAATATTTTCGTGTTTACGCAGTCAAAAAAGAGCTGAAAGTAGGCTACCTCTTATTTCGTTTAACGAGTCAATAAGGGATAACTCGGCAATCTTTTCGTCTTTTAAGTCAGAAAAGAGCTTAAAGAGGACTTTGTGGACAATACGGATCAAGTGTATATGGACTTGTAGTACAAGCCATCCATCATTATTTCTACATAAAACATTGCATCATAAGATCTATTTGACATAGATAGATTATATATGTGGAAATAATATCAAAAACCCCAAACCCTAATTAAAAACTCAATATAAATGAAAAAACCCACACCCTAAAGAGTAATTTTCTAATTTTTCCAAAAAACACTATTAAAAGTGGTGTGGTAATTCTATTTTTACCATTTACATTGTGCACTTTTACCTTTGGCATTTTGGACCACCAACCTGAGCAAACTTCCGAAGTTGATTCTAGCATCACCAGTCCACGGTTTCACTTGAAACCTTCTCCAAGTAAGTAGATTCTTCCTTGCGCTGCATTTCAGTGGTTTTTTCATGCAATTGGGTGTCATATAGGTGGTTTGAATGATGTTCCCCATGTTACCATCAGAGAAAGCCTAATGAATTTGCATAGGTGTCTGAAGGGGTTAAGAAGGGACACTGGAAGCAAAGCGCTCAAGACGAGCAAGTGTAGCCCCATGGGTGGGGAGAAATGAGGAATGAGGATGATGATCATACCAGGAGCATTCCTCAAAAGACATAATCTCAATAATTTCTTGATTAGAAGGAACGGTTTCATGTAAGGGGTCTGAAGAAGTGCCATCTCCAAGCCAAGGGGATTGGACGTATGAGTCGAGAGCCCTACTTGAAGATGTAGGTTCAGAAAATGAAGCCGATGCAGAAACAATTTCGGCGTAATTGAGCTTGGTAGGAGTCAACAGCATAACATCACCCCAAGATTCTATTGGATGAGCGAGAGGAAGAACCCACAGATCAAAGTGAACCGAAATCATATTGATGGGAGCGATGTTTGGAGGTGGGAGTGAAAAAACACCCATAAGGGTGGGATATTTAAAAATTCCAGCACCCACACTCTCATATGGAACAAAGGTATGCTCCACGAAAGGCACATTGCCATCAGAAGAAGAAGAGGTGAAGAAGGATAGCTGGTCTACTGTGACAATCTTCCCTTGATGAGGGAAACAAATAATGTGAAATAGAGATGAGGCCACGGCTCGCATGGCATAGGTCCAACTTCATCCTAAGAGGAGATTGTAAGTCAAATTGGCATCAACAACTTCAACCTCAACTTTGACCATCTTCCCTTCCAGAGTAATAGGTAGACACAGGAGTATACCATAAGGACGGGAATCTCTTCGATTGAAGGCTTCCAAGGTATTGGGGGACTAGCTCAGGGTTAGAGAACTGATAGCCTTCCAACAAGCAATAGACATGATGCAAGTAGAAGCACCTTCATCAATAATAGTACAGTGAATAGTCTTAGAAATGATGATGACTTGAATAAGAAAGGCTATTTGGTGAGGCAGTCTTGGTACATGATTTTCCAGATCAAAAGTGATCAATTCTAAGTCAGCCGGGTCAATGCCACCGATAGCTGATAGCAATGACTTCCTCTGGGAGGGACAACTATTGAGGACTTCTAATGTTGATATAGCCAAAGAAGCTTGGGCTAAGTCCTCAATGATTCTATAATGTTGAGCAACATGAGCATTAGGGTTGTAAGAAGACTTCTAGTGTACTCCTTTAACATGAGGTCGAATGACCGTCTCAGTACTAGATCACTCAATATCGAGCAAACTCGAACTGGATGGAGGAACACTAGAGGGGACCTCAGTTTACTTCTTGGTGGGTGAAGGATACTCTTTTGATCGTGTACTGATATGGACGGGGATCATCCTAGCCATAAAATATTGAGAGCTGAAGGGAGAAGAAGATTGAGAAGGATCAACAACCATTTGAGTCTACTGGGAGAGAAAAGGTTCTTTGAGCACAACAGGAGTCCCAGGGGCACTTTTAACAAATGACTAACCTCAGAATGCCTCAGCCAATCTTTAGTATAGTGATCCTCATCGCAAATAAGACAAGGATGCTTAGGTTTCTGCTTTGCATCTTACTCGGCCGGAGTCTTAGGGGGATCCTGTTTAGGTTGATTGGCTTTATTCTTTCCTTTTCCCCACTTCTTACCTTTCGAGGTTTTGTCTGCCAAGATGGATTGAATGGCATTAATGTTGGAGGTCTTACCAGAATTAGATGAAGCCTGGGAAGCATTTTCATTTGGAGCATTTGATTTTTTCTTCGCAGGGTTGGCAAGAGCTTTTCGAGAGGACGCATTAACGGAACCTATGACACCATCAACGTATGGTGTTGATGGAGCTTGGGAAGTTTTGTGTCACGGAGCATCAGGCAAAATATCATATAACATACCAGACTGGGAGTAAACCAAGTCAAGGTACCGAGCTCGCCCAATGGCTTTCTCTTCAGTTACACATGCCCCCATAGCAATGTCCTGGGCTATCGAACCGATGAACGAGGTCGTAAACTAGGTGGTCAGGAGCTGGTCGCGGATCCAGAACTTAATCAAACAATAACGACGTCTCCATTCATGCATGTGGTCAAAGATATGCGTAGCCATGTTTTGTTTCAAAGACGTTAGGAGGTGTGTGCCAGTTTCATATTGAGTCGACAACTGAAAATGAGTTAAAGATGCCATAGCCAATGTCTTAAAGTCTTGAAAAGTTCCACAAGCCAACTCAATATACCATTTGGCTGTAGAGCTAGTGAGAGTCTGTTGAAATAGGCGATGCCAGATTGAATCAACAAGCCATGAATTTGAAGAATACCATAGTTGATAGGTCATGACATGAGCTTGGGGATCTTCTCTAGCTTTACCATTGAATTTGGGACAATCATCGGGAATCTTAGTTGGAACTGGTAGCCAATACAGATTATGAAGAATAGGATCATTAGTCAGTTTGGACATGTCCAGTAATTCCAACGTTGCCAAAAAGGGTAATTGAGGGTTGAAGGAAATCTGAGGCCGCAAATAAGAAACAGTGCTAGAGTTCCATCCAGTTCCCTGTTGCCCACATTGATTTTGTCCAGACGTGTTTGGCCCATAGGGATTTTGTCCATAGGAGCAACATGTGGCTGCTGAAAATACTGATAAAGGTTAATCTGTGGTTGTTAATAATTTTGGTATGGGGCAAATTGTGTTTTCCCTTAGGGTTGCTGAAAATTATAAGGCGGCTGAGCTCCAAACTAGGCCTAGAAGCTAGGTTGTGCTTGATAAATAGTTTGGGTTTGGGACCCAACATGAGCTTGAAGACCAGATTGGATTTGGAGCCTAGTTTGCGACTGAAGACTGGGTGGGGCTTGAGAAGCGACGAGCGTTTGAGCACCCGGTTGAATAGTCCCAAATGGATGTCCTTGGGAGAATTGAGGCTGAGCCATCTCGCTAAAAGGTTGACCCGGTTGACATTGAGGTTGACGCATTTGCCCAGAAGGTTGAGCTTTCTAGGTATTGGGTTGACCTTGCAAAACTGAGGGTTGCCTTGACTAGCCAAATGGCTGAGTAGACTGGACAGTTGGTTGGCCTGGTTGGATTTGAGGCTGACCAACTTGTCCAAATGGTTGACTAGGTTGGACAGTGGGTTGGCCTTGCTGAACATGAGGTTGACCGACTTGCCCAGAAGGGTAGCCTTACTGGACACCGGGTTGGCCTTGTTGTATGTAAGGTTGTCTCGAACTACCAGAAGGATGCCCGAAGTAGGTAAAAGATGGACCACCAAAGGCCACAGGTTGTCCCTGAAAGGGTTGTCCCTGTGGGCCACCAGGTTGCCCTAGATAAGGTTGTTCGTAATACTACTATCCATGAGGGGGCTACCCGTAAGATGGCTGACCTTGATAGGGTGGTCCTTGAGTATTTGAAGGCAGTGCTTGGCCACCATGATAAGCAATGGTGCCCCAAGCAATAGACAATGGAACTGAGACCTCAATCGCGGGTTGAGATGCCATTATTCCAGGGTAATAAATATGATCTCCTTGTGAATCATAATAATGAAACGGATTTTGTGGATCCAGGTTGTAATGAGCTTGTATATATTGATCATATGCCCCCTTGCTAGAATGGAACAAGAGGAAGGTGGGGCGCTTAGTGTAGGATTAACAACTCTTGCCATTAGGTCACTATTGGTAGAACCAGCAGAAGGCCCAGCAATAGTAGTCACCACTAAAGAAGCAGTGACATCACTGACAACAAGGGTTGAAGAAGCCACACAAATAGTTGGAATAATCGAAACAAATGTGACAGTCACATTGTGAATCTGGGGTGTAAAAGGCTCTGAAGTCAGAGTGACACTACGAGAGCATATGGAACTCGAAAGGGGAGATCTAGAACCGATGATATTAACCAAAGCATTATAGCGTAAAGGCAATGAGACACCAAGGGAAGTAACACAGAAGAGCGAAGTTTCTGTAGGCATAGGTATTTCACCTCCTGCCACAAAAGATTCTTCACCGAAGATGGGGGTTGTCTCATCCATGTTGGAGGAAGACATCGGGACCAAAACACTAGGAGTTGTAATGGGAAAGTCTTCTTCGGAAGGCCCCCAAACGGGGTTCCAACGAATGTCATAGGATTCATCCTCTGGAGTGCGAGAGTTAAGCAGTTGAATACTTGGGATAATAGGAAGAGTGTCACTAAGAACCGATACCTCGGAAGTGATAGAAAATGGAGATCCTTGGTCACTTGGAATGGGAAACAAGATCGATGATTCTTCCAGGATGATTTAATTCAAAATCCTAGGAAAACTAACAAGGAAAGAACCCTATGCAAAATAAAGTGCAAGAAAGGTCTAACAGGGTAAATTTGAACGTGGCCAAATAAATTTTAAGACACAGGAACAGAACTTGACAGGAGTCCGAAAAGGAACGAAACTGACTACTTTGGAAAACTAGGCAAAAGGTTTACCAAAGAACCCATAAAACTCCATATACACCTTGGCAATCATATGAAAACCAAGGACTTTTTGTACGGTAGTCAATCTTCCCGAATGTTGTGTTTGGTGCGTTACGGTTTGCATGGTAGCAGACATGACTTCCTAAGGATATAGGATGATAACCTAGTGGGGTCTCCCAATAGATACTCGATGGTATTGGGAGCGCAAGTTTGTGCTAGCAGTTATTGGATCACACGGGGAGGAATCACCCAACCTTAAGTGAAAACAATAGAGACTAGGTTTAACGACGTCAGAGCACATCTCTAGCCTAGACCTCTAAATAATGTGCGTTATGTTCCAATGCATTTTTAGGTTTATTCAATTCATTTTAGAGTTGATCTTGAATTATGTTTCAATTTCCAGGCATTACCGTATGTATACCAAAACCTAGGATGCAACTAGAATGAATAAAGCATCTTTCATTTCAATGAACTCCTACTTACAAAAGGGTAGAGAGATCGTTCCCAAGCCAAGACAAAACCAAGATTAGAAAATGCAGTCACTCAAGAGACACAATGTATAAGCACATCAATCCCTATAGTGCATCAATACTACCAATGAGAGATTTAAAATTTTCCTTCTAATTTTCCAAACATGAAAAACTTGGAATGCAAAACACAATTTCACTTTCAAATACTAATAAATGCAATCTTTCAATTTTGATAGCTTTGAATTCTAAAGAAACAAACAAGAAAGCATGAAACTGATTGATCCAGACAATTGTAATCTATGTCTAGTAGTGAAACAATCGAATCAATATGGAAATTGGTTCAACAAATAACACTAAAAATCAATCAACAAGAAACAAGCGATGGAGAAACTTCAACCACACCAACAAGAGGATTGCGGATGAATCTTGAACAGACAAGTAACCAAGCCAAATAATTCGAAACTTGAAAAACCAGGTCACAAAGCCGAAAAATACAAGATTCACTTCAATAAAACCAAAAAGTGAGCACCCTTAACTAAGAGCTATTAAAACAAACTAATAGATAAGAGAAAGGTGACAAGGGATTAACTAGACTGATGAATTCAGGAGGTAGAATTGAAAAAAACAATTCTACAGGAATCGTCACAAGTGTAACACAATCAACTAGTGTCGATTAGCCACTAGCTATAGCAACAAAGCGACGTCATTGTGAAAGTACACGTCTTTCACACAACAAGACGATTTTAGGAGTCGTCGTGATTGTGTGACAAGATTCAGTGATGCACATACTTACAAAATAGAGAGAACACGACGTCTGTGTGACTATTTAAATTTTTTCAGCGAAAAACTAAAAAACAATGAAAGGCAAATAAAAACTCCCAAACAAAGACAAGTCTATCGTTACAAGGAACAAAGGGATTTCCCAGATTGACCCAGGTAACCCAGAATACCGATAGTTCAATCCCAAAATCCAAAAGACATTGACTCAAAATCAAGCAAAAGCAAACAAGAGAAAAACATAGGACAGACTCCCCAGTGGAGTTGCCAACTTGTGATGGAGGAAAGTGTTCCCTCTGTGGATAGAGGCAACCCCTCTAGCCCTAGCGTGGGTCTAGTGACAACAAAGATAGATCAACAATTGATTTCCTTAAACAGTCATTGTTGGAGGACTACCTCAAACTGGTGGTCATTTAAGTTCCATTGCATTGCTCCGACTTCCATTTCCTTCTCCTCAATGAGGGATCAACCTGAAACAATGCAAAGAAAATATAACAAAGCACGTAACCGGAAAACAACAATGATCTATTTACTCACAAATTCAAGAAGTCATGAGCTATCAAGTAAATTACATACAAGACATAGGAAAACATCATTGATTGTATTAATAATGAATTGAGAGCAAGCTTATGACCAAGGCTTGACATCAAAAGCCTTCTCAGAGGATCTAGCTAGCATGTTTCTCAAACATTCACTCTTCAAGGATGAAACTCCCAACATACAATGTCTCTCTCTCACTCATAAGCTTTAACACAAAGTTAAGGGCACTCCATAACTTTCCACAATCTATCAGCAATCTCACACTTGTCACACCCACACCAACTATCTATCAAACTCAAAAACCAAAGCAATTACTAACTAGTTGATCATATCAAAGGTGAGTGCTTTAATAGGAGAAGGAGTCTCCATGAAACATGGAAGGGAGAGCTCATCCTCAAGGTAAGTAGCAAAAATGATGGAACTGCCATGCCAGAGGAGAAAGGGCAACCTAAACTATGCCAACAACTAGGTCTAGAGACATCCAGAAGGCCGACTGTTGAAACGAATTCGCCCAATCTAGATCATCGCGGGACATAAACTCATTACTCGCGACATCATCACAAGGAGGAAATGCACGCAGACTTGTCATCACAAGACACAACTCATAACCTTGCGTTGGGTCTAGAAATCTGACCATTGTGGGAAACAAATGTACACTGGTGATGGAGTCGTGACGAGACCGTTATGGACATGGAAACATCATGTATTTTAAGGGCTTACTCAAAACGAGGCAGCAACTTAAGGAATGAGGGTCAATTTGTAGCAACAGAGATCATTTTCTTAATATTCTTGTATCAATTGGAAGATATGAACATGTTGATTTGACACATGACATAATAGAAATACTGAAATGAGGAAAGTGACAAATTATTGTGTAACAAGGAGCTTTCCCATTTTGCATTTCTTTGATGACTTCACTCACCTCCTAATCATTTACTGGTCTGTTAAGATTATAATTATCTTCTCTTGTCACAAGCCTGGGAATGTGTTTAGTGAAGTCATTAATGAAATGTGATCTGTCTATGAGGGGCTCCTCTGCTATGCCTTAGAAATGTTGAACAAAAGCAGATTCTATTTCTTTATGGGTATTGAGTTTTTTTCCTTGTGTATCTTTCAGTTTTAGAATCCTGTTATGAGACCGATGATCCATAGTGGACTTGTCGAAAAATCTTGTATTCTTGTCTCCTTCGTTTAACCATTGAAATCTCGATTTCTATTTCCAGAAGATTTTCTCTTGCTTACATAAGCCTTCCCAGTGGTGATGAAGCAAATGAGCTTGCTTCTTGCCCTCCTCAGTGAATCCCTTTGTGATAAGCTCCCGGTTAATTTCCTGTAGCTTTCCCTCAACTAATTTTTTGGATTTGAAGATATTGCCAAACTCATTCTTATTGCAATATTTAAGCCTGAGTTTGATGTGTTTCAACCTCTGCTATAGAAGGAACATTTTAACACCCTGAACATTCAAATATTTTGTCCACCGATTTTCAATATTTCTATTGAAGCTCGAATGGGTAAGCCAAATTTTTTCAAAACTGAAAGGTCTATTTATTGGCGTTCCTATAAAGGATGTTTTTAATTGAATGGGCCAGTGGTTCGAGCCTCCAAAAGGGAGAGTCATAGCTAACAAGTCAAGACTTGAGAGGATAACGTCCTCAGAGATGATGAATTTATCTAGTTTAGAGGCCACTTGAGTAGCCCCTCCCCTTTTATTGTTCCAGGTGAAGATACCACTATAGGTTTCTGTATCTACTAGTGTCCTGTTGGTGATGAAATTCTGAAAAGATATGGAATCTCTACCTAGATATCTATTCCCACCTTCTTCTTTTTTCGAAAGAGATATGATCATATTTAAATCCCCTCCCAGAATCCATGGGATGCCCATATGTCTTTCTCTTGGCTCCTCCAGAGAGGTTAAAGGCCTAAATTTATCCTCATGTTTTTGTGGACCATAGACATTTGTGATCAAATAAACTTCCTTGTGCCCCAAAGGTTTGATGACCACTCAAAGGTACTTCCTAGATGCTTCAGCATCTAGGATTCCAAGTTTCTGAGGATTCCATAGTGTAAGAATTCCTCCTACTACATTACCTGCTTTAACTTCTAGATATTC